>CM076578.1:1665692253-1665944205 GCA_034641835.2 Pinus albicaulis | reverse complement strand
AAAGGTTGTTTTGTGGTTACCTCGGGTATACTTTCATTTTCCACAACTTCAAGGAAAACCTGAGTGATAACAGTGTCTACACAAAAGATATAGATATGGATGTTGTAGGTAACATGCATGGCAAAAACGTCAATGAAATTTTCAGGTATTGGAGTTTTGAAGAGATAAAATACTATTCTCATCTTATTTTGTAGCTGATTGATGATGAAAAGTGCAATACAGAAGACAATATGTGGCAACATGCCACATACAAGTCATTTCTTAAAGAAATCCAAGACATGCTTAGACAACTTGGAACAATAGAAAACAATAGAAGACCTGTACCAACAAATGAAGAAACATAGGTTTGAAGAATACAACAAGAAAAAAATGTTGAAACAATTTAGAGGCTATAGAATCTCGAAGAAGAGAAAAAGAAAACTAAATCTAGTTGAAGTCAATTTTTTTAAATTGTAGAGCTCGCTGAGAATCTAATTCCAACCACCTCCTAGGTGTCGAAATTGTCCATCCAAGTGTTCCAGTTCAGTTTCACTTAGTCTAGGTTTAGTTGAGTCTCGCTGCAATAATTTAATGTTGATGTCTCCAATGTAGTCTTATTTAACTTATTTGTAATATTGAGAAGATCAATCCTCTCCTCCACTTCTTTTCAGTTTTCAATTCTTGTCAAATAACCGTATAATCTTAGCACCTACTTCAATTTTCACGAGATCTACGGAATATGATTTTAACCACCCCAAATAATATGGGTTCCGTCGGTGGACAAATATAGTTGTAATATCCCACTGCAAGAGTGTTTCCTACTGCAACCCTTGCTATGGCACAAAATAGTACGGTAAAGAGGGCAGCCTTAAGGTAGAGAGCCATCACCATTTCACCACCCTAAAAACTGATATCATAAGAGCACCAGAAAATGAAGTTATTTTGATCATTAATTTTCTTGCAGAAATAAAACCCAAAAGCCTCAACCACAAAGCCTGAAATATTATCTATTGGAATAGAAATTATCACCTTGGATGAGAGCAGGCAGTTGATCCTTGGCAAAGCTAGTACTTGAAATCCTAAGTTGGGAGATAACAAGAGTCGATTTCGTTACTGAGTACCTGAGAATCATGTATGTGAAGCTAAGTATTTATATATTTATATAAAGAATTTGTGTCTGTGAATCATGTCAGCTCTCTTCAAAATATATATATTTCTTAAACCTACTACATAGCTTTTCTCACCAAAATTTAGGCAGGTTGTCGTGTCGCTGACAAAAAATAAAATAATAAAGCATCCATGTTGTATATAATATATTAAAGAACTATTTCCTTATACCAAATATAGAACGTGGTTTCTCTAATTCTTTTAGAATATACGTCATAGATTCTTAAACTCTCTTCTTTCATCGAAATAAAATAGACACTCATGGTGGTCACACAAAATCTTCAAAGTTATGGGTTCTCCCATCTCTGTCATTCCTTCGTACTGGAGTTGTTTTTGAAATATTTTGGTTTGCTTCACTCTTATTAGTCCCTGCCTTCGGCGTAGAGGGACTATAGTGATCGATAATCACCAATTTAGTATTAAATGGCTTTTTTAGAGTAGTACATTGATACTTTAACCCAATGTTTAAAAAAATATAATGTGATAAACCAATTTTTATCCAAACTTTTAGATTGTACCTCTTATTGCCAGGAAGACTTTATAATTTTGATAAAACTTAGGATAACCGTTCTCAATTCGTTGAAAAAACTTGAAAACTTGACTTAATGCTAGTGTGGATAGCATTAATTTCAAAGCATTTAATGTTGATGTTAAAACATAGCCAAACTTTCTTATCATATAGTCATCAGAATGATAGGAAAGGGTGTAGTGTAACTCGTTGTCTGCATGGCTATTGGCATGTTAGCAATATGGGAGGTGTCTCAGGCATCTCATGGCATGTTAGCCATATGGTAGGTGTCTCACAACAGCTAAAAAAAATGAAAACAACTCCAGATGCTGATAATAATGCATGGAACCTAGATTAGCAGCATTAAATCTATGTTGATCAGCGGATTAAAGCAGATGGGATCCATACTAAATGTGTTTTTCTGCTAGGTTTGGTAGCTTTACAGTGAGTTTTTCATAGGTTACTTATGTCAAATTAGACGGTGCAAGATAACTTTATTGGTTTCACAGGCATGGATATATAAGATTTATTTTTTGTTTCTCACATATGAGGAAGAGATTTAGGGCAATGTAAGATGGCACATGATAGGTTGCATAGTTGTTTTGTCTGCCTAATTAGAGCTGCAAGTTAAATATTTTTTTTTGTTTCACACACATGATAGGTTGCATAGTTGTTTTGTCTTCCATATTAGATACTTAAAGTTAAATTTTTTTGTTGTTTCGATCACAGTGATAGATAAATTTATTTTTTGTTTCACACACAGGAAGAGTAAGAGAGGAGCCATATAAAATGGCACAAGATAGGTTTATTTGTTGTTTCAATTGTGGAAAAAGGGAAAGCCCAAGTATACTCCTTTGGAAATTAACTTATTTCTTTTCACAAATACTCAATATTTTAGATCAATCAACATTGTGTTAGTAAGAGAATAGATTTGTTTTGTTAAATGTGGACAAAATTATATAAATACTCATTTGGGAAAGGAATTTGGCACTGGAGATTAATGTAAATACAAAATCACTAGAGGTGAAACATTCAAAGCAAAAATTTCATCCATCAATGGCAACAACAACCTCTTTGAATCAGCGACATCGAAAAAGTTCTTAACGCGTATTGGAATTAATTTCATAAGTAAAACATGCATGCGTTTTCCAGCTATACCCTGTTACGTTGAATTAATATTAAACTAGTAAGAAACCCTAGTCTTTGCAAATTTCTTTGAAAATAAATTACAGCTTTCGAATTGCCTCATAACATACCATATAAGCTATTGTTCATCAATTTCCTCATTTATCCATATGGCAAAACTTACCTTATGCCAACTATATAGTTAGTTCTGATTTCAAACTCTTTACTAAATATTCCCTCTAGTATTTTACTGCCCAGTTCCAATTTGCTTATTTTTGTTACTGTGAGAAAGCAACCAACCTCCATATTGAAGAACAATGCATACTTTTCCTTTCTTTTAGTGAAGAACATAATTCATATTGACTTTTACGCCTAAAAACGTATTGACCCAGCGAGGATCGATGAAATATATGAATGAAAGGTTGAATAGAAGTAGACATAGAATGCACTCCAAGGGCCATTGACAAGGTTTTAGCAATGTGTATAAGATGCCCTTCTCGAACTCGATTTGCAACATTCTATAGATTTTAATCTTGGAACACCTAGCCCTGGATGATTGGTATACACTTTCCTCATTTTTCATATGAGAAAAAAAAGATGGTTCAGTGGCCTTAGATTTTGGATTGACTTCCTTCCTGCATTAGACTAGCTTCACCTGGGCACTGCCATTAAAATAAAAGCAGCATTTCTAGTGTCGTTGGCATTACATCCAAACTAGAAAACCTATGACGAAGGAACTTCCATTGAAATAAAAGCAGGATGGATGTTGTTTATTTAGGCGTATTTTGGAATTACTTGAAGCCACAACCATGTGGAGTGCATGTAGTGCTTTTCTAGAACTGTCATTTATTTCAATGTACTGTCAACTGTGATATATTCTAATCTAGTGTCATTTTTTTTTTTAATTCTCTTGTTTGAAAAGAGTAATTCAAAATTAACTCTTCTTTCATGATTTGATCAACTTAAACCTGTTTAAAATTACATTGTTTTGTCAAATTACTTCATAAAGTTTCATAATAGAAAATTAAAAATTACATAATACAAAATAATAAAATATTAAAATTTAAAATTACATTGTTTTGTCAGATTTATTTCATAAAGTTTCATAATATAAAGTTTAAAATTACATAAAATATTAAAACTTAAAATTACATAATATAAATTATAAAATTGTAAAATTACACAATACAAAATTTGCTACCATGCATTCCGGTAGCTTGCCACATTTCAAGCCACCTGCCACTTTTGGAGGAGAGGTCACTAAGCTTCTATTTTTACTGTTGAAAATATTAAAGTCACCTGAAAACCCCGTGTAAGTAGAAAATACAACAGGGGCAGCTTAGGTTGAGTGTGCACCACTGTGCATTTAACAGAGGCGTGGAGAATTGTAAGGATGAATTTATGTTTTATGGGCACGACCGCTTTTTTCAGAGAAGCATTTAAGAAATCGTGGTTCAGCCACGCAACAACAGAGCATATTAAATAAAAGTATTATTGGGCGTAAAACCCCTCACCAACCAAAGTTATTTACGTGCCATTGTTTTGTTTTGAACTGGACTCGAAGTGTCTTGTTGATGTGAAGTTTTGATGCGATGCGATGTTGTGATATCGCACAACGCACATCGCAATGGAAAATGTTAATGCCTCCGCAAATATTCCATCGCCGATATTGCGATGTGATGTGGTCCCTACCACCATCGCATATCGCAACATCGCATTAACCCTCCGCCTACCGCTCATTTGATCCGCCGATGTATTTCAGCTGATGCGATGTGGTCCCCACGTCACAATCGCAATTGCCAAAGGTCCAAGCCATCTGCCACACCATTGTTCCATTGATCGTTGGTGAGATGTGGTCCCACATGCCAACTCAGCTAGCAAGTAGACCAATCGCATTGTTTCGCGTTCGTTTTTGGCCTTACATCACTTTCACCTTTTGGTACGCGAAATTCTTATGGAATCCAATTCGTAAATTATTTGAGTTCCGCGAGCCCCAACAGCTAGCCAATCACAAAGCATTCAAGCTAGTTTTGGGTCTGCTGACGTAGGGCTCATTTGTTACGCGAAAAGGATTGAAATCCAATTTGTTTGAAGATTGAAGCCCGGGTTAAAGTTTATTGAATTTTGGTTAAATTCAATGTTACGGGGGCAGTATAAAGGTTTAAAAGAACTGGACCCCAACACAGTTAAACACCGCCCAGATCAACAGGTGAGAGTGCAACTAAACTAGATCAATGGTTTGCAGTAGCACAAGTTATGCAGAGGTTAGCCAGAGGGGGTGCCTCCGCAGTTGACCCAGCCATAAAGCGCTAACAGAGATCGATGGAGGATATTTACTAAGGGAGCACTGCATGTCATGTCAGTGTCAACCCTATGGTGCCTCCGCAGTGATATACAATCGCGCTAATATTTTCTTTAATATTTTTATTTCAATTTAAAAAAAAAAAGTGTCGTGCCATATAAAATGAAAAATCTAGAAGGCTTATTGTGAGAGAGAAGACTGTGTATGCAGTGTTCTGTTTTGTAATGCCTGAAGGCAGAAAGAGAGACAGAGAGAAAATATTGTAACGCTGCGTCTGTAGCAGCTAATCCATTGTAAAACTAGCTCCTCGTTCTGAAGACAGAATCTCCATTTTGTAATAGTTTTTGTTTTGTTAATGAAATAGAAAAAGTTGGTATCATCTCTATCTAGTAAGCAATAATTTTTTGCATTTCTCTATATTAAAGAAGGAGAATTTTTATTCTCCCTGTCTGTTCAGAATATTCAGAAATTCCAACATGGTATCAAAGCTAGTCCAGCCTCTTTGAAGGTGTCAAAGAAGCTGAAGGAAGGATTTGTTGCAGCATTTCTCCAGCAGAGTGAAGGCTCAGAAAAAGTCCAGGTATTTATCAAAAAAAAAAAGAGTTTTTTTTTGTTTAAAAAGTGTAGTCCAGTGAAGTCTCGTTGAAGACAGAGTTTGTCTTTTAAACAAGGAAAGATGGTTTGTTTAAAAAAAAACATAGTCAAGTTTATGACATAGTTCAGTTTATAAGCCATGGCTGGACCAAGCACCAGTATGAGTATTGGAAATACTCAACTCCCACAATTTAATGGGAAGAACTATGATTATTGGGCCATTACCATGAGAGCCTTGTTTGCCTCTTAGGATTTATGGGAATTTGTTGAAGATGGTTTTTATGAACTAGTTGATGAGCAAGCCTTTAATGCCTTAGCACAGGCAGAGAAGAATCCAAGGGATATAGATTGTACAACCCATTCACAAAGAAATTTTTTATAAGCAGAGATGTGCAATTCATAGAAGAAGAAGCAAGGGATGGAAGCATTAAGAAAACAATCAATGTCAAAAGTTTTTTGTCTCATGATGAAAATGAGGATGAGATTCCTAAAATACATCCATCATTAGCACCAATACCTCCACCAACACAAGGAAAACAAGGGACACCACAAGCTGGAGTAAAAACACCCTTGAGAATAAATGACAGTGCTTCTCCAAGCACACCACAAGGAGAAGATTTGAGTGCTTCTTCAAGCACAGCTACACGAAATGAAAGAGGAACTAGATTCAGGAATTTGAATGATATTTATGAGCAAGAGACAACAAATTAAGGTATAAAATATTTATTTACGTTGTATTGTCATGTTGATGATCCTATTCATTTTTAAGATGCAGTAAAAGATAAGAAATGGATAGATTCTATGGATGAAGAAATAAATGCCATAGAGAAAAACAATACATGGGAATTGGTTGATCTCCCAGAAGGTAAAGAAGTGATTGGAGTGAAGTGGGTCTACATGACCAAAAGCAATGCTGAAGGTAATATTGAAAGGCACAAGACCAGACTTGTTGTCAAAGTCTATAAGCAGCAACATGGAAGAGATTATGAAGAAAATTTTGTACCAGTTGCAAGAATGGAAATAGTGAGAGCAATGTTGTCCATAGTAGCACAAAAAAAATGGAAGGTTTTCCAAATGGATGTAAAATCAACATTCCTAAATTGAGTTTTAATGGAAGAGGTTTATGTTGAACAACCTATAGGCTATGAGAAAAAGGGCCAAGAGAACAAAGTTTGCAGATTGAAGAAAGCTCTTTATGGGCTAAAACAAGCACCAAGAGCATGGTACAGTAGGATAGATTCCTATCTACTAGAGAATGGGTTTGAAAAATGTGAAGGAGAACCCACACTATACATCAAGGAGAAATATGGTAAGATGCTCATTGTTGTTTTGTATGTTGATAATGTGATATTTATAGGTAATGATGATTACCTCATTGATAATTTAAAACAATCATGAAGGATGAATTTGAAATGACTGACATGGGATTGCTGAGATACTTCTTAGGAACAGAAGTAGAGCAAAATGAAAGTAAAATTTTTATCTCTCAATAAAAATATGTAAATGAAGTTTTTTGAAAGATTTAATATGCAGGATTTCAAAGCAGCAATTACTTCCACAGTAATTGGATTGAAACTCAGCAAAGATGACAGCAACAAGGATTTTGATCGAAGCTTGTACAAGAGCAGAGTTGGCAGCCTCATGTATTTGACTGAAACTAGGCCTAATATTATGCATGATGTTAGTTTAATTTCCAAATTTATGGAAAGGCCAAAAGAAACACATTGGCAAGCAGCAAAAAGAATTCTGAGGTATGTGAAAGGAACTAAAAGGTATGGAATTCTATATTCCACTTCAGAAAATTCTGAAATGATTAGATATACTGACAGTGATTGGGCTAGAAGTATTGATGACCAGAAAAGCACCTTTGTTTATGTTTTTCATATGGGTTCTGGAGCCATTTCATGGACTTCTAAGAAACAGCCTATTGTGGCATTATCTACAGCAGAAGAAAAATATGTGGCAGCTATAGTAGCAATGTGTCAATCAGTTTGGATGAGAAGAATGTTAAGGAGTTTGTGTCAAGAACAGGTAAAAGGGACATTGATTTATTTTGACAATAGCTCAGCTATAGAATTGTCAAAGAATTTTGTGTTTCACGAAAGAACAAAACACATAGATTCCAAGTTTCACTACATCAGGGAATTGGTGAACAATGGAGAAATTTTTTTACAATACTGTCGAACAAAGGAGCAGTTTGCAGACATTCTGACAAAGCCATTGGGGCTAAAGAGTTTTGAATATTTAAGGAAATTTGTGGGTATGACAGATAACCCAGTAGCTGACTTTAAGGGGGAGTGTTGAAAATATTAAAGTCACCTGCAAACCCCATGCAGGTAGAAACAGAGTACAACAGGGGCATCTTAGGTTGAGTGCGCACCACTGTGCATTTAACAGAGGCATGGAGAATTGTAAGGATGAATTTTTGTTTTATGGACACAACCACTTTTTGTAGAGAAGCATTGAAGAAATCGTGGTTCAACCACGCAACCATAGAGCTTATTAAAGAAAAGTCTTATCGGGCGTAAAATCCCTCACCAACCAAAGTTATTTACTCGCCAGTGTTATGTTTTGAACTGGGCTCGAAGTGTCTTGTTGATGTGAAGTTCCGATGTGATGTGAAGTTGCGATATCGCACATCGCACATCGCAACAGACAATGTTTATGCCTTCGCAAATAGTCCATCATTGATATTGCGATGCAATGTGGTCCCTACCGCCATCGCACATCGCAACATCGCATTAACCCTCTATCTATCGCTCATCCGATCTGTCGATGTATTTCCACCGATGCGATGTGGTCCCCACGTCACAACATCGCAACATCACAATCGCAATCGCCAAAGGTCCAAGTCGTCTGCCACACCATTGTTCCGCTGATCATCGATGTTATGTGGTCCCACATGCCAACTCAACCACCAAGTAGACCAATTGCGTTGTTTCGCGTTCGTTTTTGGCCTGACGTCACTTTCACCTTTTGGTACGCGAATTTCTTATGGAATCTAGTTCGTAAATTGTTTGAGTTTCGTGGGCCCCAGTAGCTAGCCAATCACAAAGCATTCGCATTGGTTTTGGGTCTACTGACGTAGGGCTCATTTGTTACGCAAAAAAGATTGAAATCCAGTTTGTTTGAAGATTGAAGTACGGGTTAAAATTTTATTTAATTTTGGTTAAATGTAATGTTACGAGGGTAGTATAAAGGTTTAAAATAACTAGACCCCACCAAAGTTAAATTCCACCCAGATCAACTGACGAGAGTGCAGCTAAACTAGATCAACAGTTTGCGGGAGCACGAGTTACGCAAAGTTTAGCGAGAGGGGGTGCCTCTGCAGTTAACCCAACCATCAAGCGTTGACCAGAGATCGACGGAGGAGATTTATTGTGGGAGCACTACATGCCATGTCAGCATCAACCCTATGGTGCCTCCGCAGTGATATACAATCGCGCTAATATTTTCTTTAATAGTTTTATTTTAATTTTAAAAAAAAAGTGTCCCAACATATAAAAAGAAAAAGCACGTAGGCTTATTGTGAGAGAGAACACTGTGTATGCAGTGTTGTGTTTTGTAATGCCCGAAGGCAGAAAGAGAGACAGAGAGAAAAGATTGTAATGATGCGTATGTAGTAGCTAATCCATTGTAAAACCAAAACTTCGTTCTAAAGACAGAATCTCCATTTTGTAATAGTTTTTGTTTTGTTAATGAGATAGAAAAAGTGTGTCATCTGTGTCCAGTAAGCAAGAATTTTTTACATTTATCTGTGTTAAAGGAGGAGAATTTTTATTCTCCCTGTGTGTTCAGAATATTCAGAAATTCTAACATTTACAATAAAGATAGTATATGAGATTTATATATGGAAATTAACTCAAAGATAAAATACTTTCATTACATATAATACAATACAATCTCGAGGGTTTCAATGGATTTTTCTTTAATTTGCGGGCATAATGGCACCATTGATGGCTAGGGTCAAGATTAGTTTAGTGGATTATCTTTGGAGACATTACATTATATTAAAGAGTGTTGTTTCATTCCAAGTGTGTTGTTTCATTCAATTGGTCTTTTTAATGTTAAAGAACGTAATCTCAACCAACTGCTAGGTGTCAAAACCATCAGTCCAAGTGTCATAGGTCAGTTTGGGTGAGTCTAGTTTAGTCGAGTTTAACTCTAGTTATTTATTGCTGATGTTTCTAATGTAATCATATTTAACTATTTTGTAATATTGAGATGAGCAACTCTCTGCTCCATTTTACTTTTCAGTTTCTCAATTCTTTTCATGGTATCGGAGCTCGCTTGCATAAGCTTCCCTGGAGAGCAGCAACAGAGCCAAGAAGGAGTAGTAGAGAGGAGAAGCGAGATTGCATAAGACTCATTGAAGATCAGCAAATTTTTTGAAGAAAAAGCCTCTTACAAATTGCAGAAAGGTTGTTCGATGCAAGATTTTTTTGGTTGGCGTGACTATTAGAGTAATACCCACGCCAACGCACCGAAACAAGGGATTGGCACGAGAAAGCAAGCCATACCCGCGCCAATTTTTTTACTCGCGTGATTTTTATTAAGTCCCGAATGTTGAGTGTCGGGACCGTGCCAGTCTGCATTGTAATGCTCGAGCCAAGAGTTGATGGCTGCATTAATTGTTAAAGCCTCCGTGGGTTGACTGCGTTAAGCTAAACGCATGACAGGAAATTCATTACCTACGTTAAAGGTATCTCTGTTATTGTCATTGGAATTATTTTTTTGGTTTCGGTGAAGATAACAAAGGGAATACAATGATGGAGAAGGGAATTTTCCATAATTAAATACATGAAGGTATTTTCATCGTATACAAAAGCATTCATGTGACTTTTAAGATTTCATCTTAAGGTATTTAAAAAGAAGAGGACCCTTTTACATGAGAAAGAATTTTTTTTAATTAAAAAAAAAAAAAAAAAAAACTTTTATGAAAGTTTTTGGAAAGTTAAAAGGGAAGAAGTGTTTTTTTTTTTTTTTTAAAGGGGTATTTTAATTCTTTTGGCATGAATTTTTAAAAGAGCTTATGTGAAAGCATTTTATGGCATCTGAAGAAATTTTTTTTGAAGTTTAAAAAAAATACTTAAAATGTGCAAAAAATTTTTATAAAGAGGTTACAAAAGAGCATGTGGCAAAAAGATTTAAAAGAAATATTTTTTGGGAGTTTTTTTTTTTTTTTTTTTTTTTTTTAAAACTTAAAGTTGTGATGTTAGAAAGTGAAAGTGAAAATTTAGAAGGAGAATTTTTTTTTTTCAATGGAAATTTAAAAAGAGCATTGAGAGCCTTGTGAAAGTGAATCTGCAAAAAGAGATTTTTTGAGAAAAAAGAAGAAGAATTTTTTTGAAGTTATTTGATGAAAATTAAGACTCATTTGTTTGGAAGCCAAGCAACAAGGTCATAGGAAAAGGCAAGAGGCTAAAGCATAAATAGAAGATGTTCGAGATCTTTTTAGATCTGGACATGAAAAGGAAAAAAGATTCCTATGCATTAAGATGCATAAAAGAATAAGTCGATGAAAGTATACTTTCCTTGATTTCAGATGCCAAGACAGCCAAGGAGGCATGGGATACCCTTGGGAGGTGTTTTGGTGCAAAGAGGAGCGTTGAAGATGAAGGTGGATCTGTAGGAGCAAATCTACATCGAGATGAAGAGTTTGTTGAATCCCACTGTGCGCAACCATAGGTGGATGAAGTCTGTGAAGAAATTGTAGAAGCAGCACAAAGAGAGAGCACAAAGATGCTTGTGAACCCCACTATACATAGCTACATGTGGACGATGATTTGATAATTCTAGCAACGGAGCTTGTTGACGAAGATTTGATGATACCACCAACATGGCTTGCTGACGAGGATATGATGAATCCAACAACAGAGCTTGCTGACGAATATGTGATGATTCCAGCAACACAGCTTGTTAATAATGATATGAAGATTCCAGCAACAGAGCTTGCTGATGATATGGTAAATCTAGAGACTAATATTGTTGATTTTGACAAAGAATTTTTGGCTAATGATGACTAGTTGCAGATGATGCAACAAAAACAAGATATTGACATGATACTATTTGGTGAGATAACCCCACTACAGTTAGTGGAAGACAACCTGATTGCAGCAACACTGGTTAATGAAGAAGAGGCAAAAACAGAAACAGAGCAAAAGGAGGAGACAGACACAGAAACAAAGAAAGAAGTTTGCAAAGAGAAAGCGGAAACAGAGAAAGATGCAGAAGCAGAGAAGGAAGCACAAGAGGATAAAGTTTCTACTGCAAAGCAAAGGGAAAGAGAGAAAAATAAAGAAGAAGCGCAATAGGAGAAATCTCTCATTGTAGAGCAGAAAGACCAGAACGAATGTCGTTCTGAAAATATTTTTTATTCTAACATTGATTTTCAGTGTGCAGGTACATAGAATGATTATGAAAAAGAGTTAAAATTTCTGGAAACATGGCTAGCAACAGCATGTCTAGTTGAGGTCCACACAGAAGATGTAGATATCAATGTTGAAGATGACATGCGTGATGAACATGTCAATGAAATTTTCATGCATTGGAGTTTTGAAGAGACAAGATATTGTTCTAATCTTATGTTGCAATAGATTGATGCTGATAAGCGCACTATAGAAGACAATATGTGGCAGCGACTCACATTTCTTGAAGAAGTCCAGGACATGCTTAGACAGCCTGGAAAAGTAAAAGACCTACACCAGCAAATCAATAAATTGAGTTTTGAAGAATACAGCAAAGCGAAAAATCTAAAACAATTTAGAAGCTACAGAATCTGGAAAAAGAGAAGAAGAAAACTAAATCTAGTTGAAAGTCAAATTTTAAATTGTAAGTCTCGCTGAGACATAGACCAGCAGGTATCTGAATTAAATTTTTATGTGGTTGAAACTAAAGGGGAGTGTTAAAGAACGTAATCTCAACCACGTGCTAGGTGTCAAAACCGTCATAGGTTAGTTTGAGTGAGTCCAGTTTAATCGATTTTAACTCCACTTCCAGTTATTTATTGTTGATGTTTCCAACGTAATCCTATTTAACTATTTCGTAATATTGAGATGAGCAACTCTCTGCTCCATTTTAGTTTTCAGTTTCTCGATTCTTTTCATGTAAGACATGCATCCAATCTACTGTATTACCTAATTGTTTGAAATGTTTATAGGTCTCCTTCGCTAATTATCTAGGAAAAATACATCATGCAGTTATGGAACACCATAATTTGTTTTTTCGGTTGCAGCAATATGGCAGACAAGATGGTGAGAATTATACCTGTCTCTCAGCATTTGGCCGGAAAGTTCGCTGTCTTTCTGTTGTAATAAACGTCCTTGTAAGGCACTCGTGGCGCACTTATAATAAGCCGGTAAGAGGCTTATGACTCTGTTAATCCCAATGCAAGACAGATTTATTTTGGTATTTCAATGATTGATATGAGCAAGTCCTCCTGGCGCACTTATAATAAGCCGGTAACAGGCTAATGACTCTGTTAATCCCCATGCAAGGCAGATTTATTTTGGTATTTCAAAGATTGATACAAGCAAGTCCTCCACAGCCTAGAAATATATTAGAAAATCCTCTATACGCATCAAACATTTTGGAGCTCTTCCTCCACAGCCTGCAAACAATTTTAGTGGAGCATTGGCCTAAGTTGAACTTATTTCAAACTACTAGTTTAGATTGTTAATAGACGAATGATTTCAGTCCCGGCAGAGACTATCGCTGCTCGCAGTTCTTGTTAATCAAAATTTTCAGGATAATATTATGAAATAGGGAATAGAAAGAAGGATGGCCCAAAGGAAATCTACGACTTTGTATCTGAGATATAACGTGACGAAACAAAAGAACAGTGCGACTTTGTATAGAGATATAACGTGGCGGTGTGGCTTCTATAAGTTTTTCAAACATGTCACAGATTCTCGTTCTCTGTCATCGAAATTAAATATGCATGTTTCGTTTACTTATGTTTAGTAGATTATTTTATATTGTAGCGTGTGATTAGTTTGAAGTGTTTATCCAAAGTTGTTATATTTGTGCCACTAATTTGAACGCCCATTGCTATCTTCTACTACGACATATACTAAATATGTAGTGAAATATTCCATGTATTTTTCACGTTTAACGAGGCTGGTGAGAGGTTGTATTAGGGTCAAGAGTATAGTCACATTATCCTAAGTATCCCAAATTTCCTTAAGAACAAATACAAATCTATCTATTTAATGTAAATCTTTGTCACGTTTAACCAGGCTGGTGAGAGATTGTTTCACCTTCAAGAGTAACCAGGCTGGTGAGAGATTGTTTTATGCTCAAGAGTATAGTCACAGCCTCACTAACTCATCCCAAATTTAATTTGCTTAATAAGGCATGCAAATCTACCCATTCTCCGTAAAAAGAAAATAATAAAACTGGTTCAAATTCAAGCCCTCCTAGTTAAAAAAATAATAATTGATATAACTGGTTCAAATTCAAGGCCCAACTAAGAACTTGCCATGTTGTGCCATATTATCAGCAAATACCATCGTAGTGGCCTTGCATGTATTACCTATACCTTAATCCGGGGAGAAGAATTGAACGGTTCAGGCTGCTACTAAATCAAAGTTCCATGCTAGAGTGAGTTAGCTGCTCATTTTTATTGATTATTGACTTGAGAACTATGCAGGATGCTCATTACTGCAAGGCTGGCAGCTGAATAAATAATCGTTATTTTTAGATGGCTTACTCTGGATAAAGAAGCTATCATTGTGCAGGATCATGGAGATTATGAGAAGTAGGGTAATTCGTAGGATTTTGTGGGATATTATGACATTTTTTTTTCGGTAAGATGGTTTATATTGGAATTGCGTTCGAGAAATTTTTATTATTAGAATTGAGTTTAAGAAATTTTGATTTTTAAATAAGTAAATATAATTTGATTTCAACAAAATATTCCTATTAAAAAATACATCATCGAAAAAATAATATGAAAAGTTAAAAAATAATATAAAATAGAGGTGAACCGTTCCTCGGTATTCCTCTGCCCACATAAATTGATATTGTATGTGACGACTTGTCAGCTTGTCCGCCGGTCCAATCCGATGTATTTATCTGGTGATTCGAATATTTATCTGGCGATAGTAGTGCCAACATTTAAGATGCGGCACCAGGAATATTTAATTAAATGTAGTGGCATTAGTGGGTTTTTTCCAAACTTTCTATGTAAGTTAAATCAATTTAAGATTCAGCCGCAGGTATCTTTAATTAAATATATAGCCATGAGTAGGTGTATATGATGAGTATATAGATATATGGTATTTTTTAAATAATATTAAATATTTGAATAATATTATTAAAATATGTTTGTATAAATTTTAAATGATAATATTTAAATATTTATAATATTAATTTTAAAGAAAAATATATTTATTAAATATTAAATATTTTGGTTAAATTGGAATGTTTTATTATATATTTAAATAAACTATATACCTATTTTATTTAAATATTTTGATTATTTTATTTATAGCTATTTCATTTATTAATTTATTAATGTAATTGTGTTAATATGTAATATATTGCTTGTATTACGGTGTGATAATGGTGTGATAGTTTATAACTTGTTTCCAAATAATGTTATTAGATTTACTAATTTTCTTTTAAACTTATATAACCAACATTTAACTTTATATATATAGGTTTGGACACTAAAAATTTATTGTATATTTTGGTATTTTCAATTCACTTTTAATATAAAAATAAATAAATTCTATATTTTAAATGTTATTGGGAAATGGTGATTTTGGAAACCTAATAAATAAAAAAGTTGATAATATAATTATATAAATTAAAAATATATATATATATATAATTATATAAATTAAATTTTTTTATCTAGAGTAGTTTAATGAGGCAATAAAATTAGTCTAGAAAATAGTGGAAATTTTGCATGTTTTTTGAGTGTTAAGAATTTTTTTGATGATGTTCAATTCATTTTCTTAATAAAAAAAAATTATTCAAATACTAATATGATATTTTATTTTTTTTGAATTTACACTCTCAATAAACAAACCTTTTTAATTTATATCTTTAATATAAATATAAAATATAAATTTATTTAAAAAATCTAATAAAATAAAAAATACTTTAAGTTAAAAAAATATATTTTTAAAATCTAATTTTTCACTAAATATTTTTTTAAAATGTAATTGTTCACTAAATTGAATGCTTTATTGCAACTTACACTACTATATAAAAGGGTCGTGTAAAAGGATATGGAAAATACAAAAGATGAAGAGATTTATTTATTTAATAATTATTATTTTGATAATAAATAATTGATATTTATTAGATTTTTTTTTTAAATTAATATATATAGGTTGAATTGAAAAGAACAAATTAATAGAATAACTACTATAGCGACTAAATTCTTTGATTTGAATTGTGTAAGTTTTAATGATTAAATTCTTTCATTTGAATTGTGTAAGTTTTAAAATGATTAATGTGTGTGAATACTTTTTCGGTCAAGTGGATTAAAAGAACTAATTTAAAAAAAATTAAATTAATTTTAATTAAAATTAAAAACTTATATTGAAATAAGTTTATATTTAATATAATTAATAATTAATTATGTTTTAGGGTAAGAATTATTATATTAATTAAATGGTTGATAAATAAGAATAATAAATATTTATAATGACACTTTAACTAATAATAAATAATGACGGAGGTGAGGACAGAGGTTTAGTTCTACAACGATGGATGAACATGGCGGAACCCTAGTTCTCCTGTGGGGATTATTACGATTGGTGCAAATGGCGGCTCTTCAGCTAGCTTACCCTTGGTGCCATGCACGATGGACACTTGTGGGGCTGACAAGCGGGCCAACGATTTCGAGAGGGCATGTTTTTTATTGGTGAGGGTCACCACTTGGCACTCTTCAGACTAGGCTTGTTTATATTATCCTCCCTATTTATCCATGAAGGGTTTCCTATTATTTTACTCTGGCATTTTGAGGTCCTGCAGTTTAATGGTGGAGGGTTTCTGTTAAGCCCTACTCTCTTGGTGGTTATGTTTTTTTTCCGTTTTCCTTTGGAAGGCGTGAAGGTCCCTCTGTTTGGGGTGTCGAGGTTTTTTCACGCTTTCATTCTCTCCTAGGGTGAACAACATTTTGTTCGGTGGCGGTAAGTATTATCCTACGTCATTTTCAGTTACCCTCATTTTTTTATCGGTATATTCTGTGTTGTGTTGTTTCTTGAGGTCTGTCTGTTGGGTTATCTTTTTCTCTCGAACCATTTTCTTGGCGGTTGGTCTGCCGGAGTCTGTTGCCATAGTTTCCGAGCCTTTGTCAGTTTTCTCTTCTCTGTCGTAACTCTCATGGTCCTTCGGGTCTGTCGTTGTGACCCTCTGGTTAGTCTATGCTGTGAGCCCTGCTTGTCGGTATTTAGGGATAAGGGTTTATACCATTATTTTTTCCTATGGGAAATGAAAAGGAATTTTTGGATGTGGAACTGGAAGTTGAAGCATTATGTCAGTATTGGGTTTAGACCCTACAAGTCCTAATTTGGCGAACGTTTCCATTTCGCCTTGGTCATATGAGGCGAAGGTTGGGGAGGTGAAATATAAATGGAACCCTAAGGTAGGGTTTTCTTCCCTCAAAAGTGTTGAACTCATTTCTTCTCAGCCTCGGTCTTTGGATGAGGCCGGTTTTGTCTCACAACAAAAGCCCCTGGGTTTGGAAAAAATAAAATTCTCTTTAGGCTTACCCTTGGCTGCCTCCTTTGGTCATCTAGGACCTAGGATCTACTATGCACATATTTACTCTGGTGTTCTGGAGGATATCATTATCGGGGCGGGGGTGGATGGTAAATCAGTTCTTTTCTCTAACAGTGGTATCAGGACTTTGGACCCTTGTGTGGCTAAGTTGGACGACCCTTCTGAGATTGCACCTATCGCCTCTCGGAATCTAGGCTTAGGCTCTACATTGGTGCTTGGGGTTTTGGTTGCCCATGGGGCGACGAACCTCATCACGCCAGAGTGGGGCACTTGTGGGGGCTTTGGCAGTTTCTCTCTGGGTGGTTTGAGTTGGAGATTTGAAGGTCTTCTGGGGGTTTTCAGTGAGAAGGAGGCTGACATCTTTGGGAATGGAAACCTTGGTCTCTAGACAGGGATTAGCGAGATCCCGTCTTAGGCTGGCTTGAAACACAGTGAAGGTCTGGATGTTTTAGGGGTTGTTCTGGGTCAAACGAGAATGATGACTCTTGGAATATGGGAGGGTCTTCCAATGGTGGCGTACGGTCATCCAAATTCTCTGTAAAATTTGACGGGCAGGTTGGTAACAAAAGGAATAAAGAAAAAAAAATAAAAGAGACTTATGAGTGCCTGAATTTGGTCTTCAGGGTTGTTCATCATTTTGGCAGTGTGATTACAGCTTCTAAGTTGATCTTGGTGGGGAGGGCTAGAGGGATCTTGGTGTGGAATGGATTCAAGTCAGTTGGTCGGGGACCCCAGATAGGTATGTTGAGCTTATCAGTTTGAGAAAAGGATGGTTCATGGTTACCTTCAAAAATGCCGAAACACTGGAATGGGTACTTGCTCGTCAATGGGGTTTCGGTATCACTCCAATTATTTTCAAATGATGGACCCCGTTATTTGATGCAAACAGAGAGAGAGTGGATGAGATCTCGGTTTGGGTTCATCTCCCGGCACTTCCACCACATTTTTGGATCATGGAAGTATTCAAGGCGATTGAAAATAGTTTTGGGACTTTCCTGGAAGCCAATATGTCCTTCTTGGATTCAAGATCCAAGAATACAACGAGAATTTTGATATGTTTGGCTCCGAGGGAACGGTTAATTGGAAAAAATGTTCTAAACATGAGAGGAAACGCCTATAAGCAGGCGATTGATTATGAAAACCTCCCTTTCCACTGTCATAGATGTCACAAACTGGGTCATTTGGCCAGGGAATGACCACTGGGTTTTAAAAAAATCTGCAAACATAAAAGGGGCATCATCCACACTACAATATCTAGACATGAGTTTTCGGATCCACAAGAGCACATCGATGCAGATATCAGGGTGTAGGAGGAGCTTGTCTTTCAGATGGAGTAGCATCTGGCTGGAGAGAGGACCCATGATGCTTCATCGGTTGTTTTCTCCTAGTGGTCAAAGAGTCGATGCATGAAAATAGGATAGAAAATTTTTAAAATCTATGCTTCTGTGATCCATATAAAATTGTAAAATCTCTTTCTGTAATAATCACATATAATGTAACGTTGTCGACGCGTTTCGAACCAACCAGTGTGGTTCATCATCAGGACTAGGTGAACCACACTGGTTGGTTCGAAACGCATCGACAACGTTCGATTATATGTGATTATTACCGAAAGAGATTTTACAAGGATAGAACATGCTGCGACCGCCCTGGAGGATGAAGTGCATATGGTGTCGGATCAGTCGGTGCCCCCCTTGTTGATCTTGCATCGAATTTAGCAGGTACTTCCCCTTGTCCCTCCTCTACTCTTTTAAACTCTTTTGATATTTTGTTCAATAGTATGGCTAAGCCTCGTCTCTCCAGGATTGAATATGTCCCCTCTCTGTGTGTTAGAAACTTATCATTGGCTAGGGAAAACATCATCACTACTATTCCTAAACTATACATTGATATTGTCCCTTATAACTTGACACCCAAAGAAAATAAAATAATAGAAAAGGAACTTTTTGGGGGATTGGGGAAACTGCCTAGTATTGAGAAAGTAAAAAATTTAGAGGTAGAAATTCTGATCTATCTAAAGAAAAAATTAGGGCCATTATAGATATTGTTGACGGTAGGAAATTATCCCTCAAAGGAGCGCTTAGAGCGATGGTTTCGGACCAAGTTACAAAATGATTTTTTTATCTTTCAATTGTAGGGGTTTAGCTAGTGAACCGAAAAAACTAGCCTTTGAAAACCTTGTACATCAATACCATCTGGACGTTATTTTGATTCAAGGAACTTTGGGCTCCAGGGAGAAAATTTCCCGTTTCTTGTCTTCATTCCTCCCGAATTGGTCTTTTGTCTCATCTCATGTAAGGGGCCGCTCTGGTGGGTTAATGACCGGGATCAATAACAATTTGGTCAATCTGATCAACAACTGGACATTGAATTCTTTGGTTGGTGTGGTGGCTTACTCCATGAAATTGGGGTCTGTCATCTATGTACTCAAAATTTGTGTCCTTTGTGTGAATAGCGTTACTTTTTGGAACAAGATGATGGGTAAATCTTTTATGAATAACTCAAATTTGATCATGGGGAGAAATTTAAATTTATCCTTGGGTCGATGAGAAGCTTGGGGCCCATCTTCTCGTGCTGAACCTTTGGCTGAATTTTTTCTGAAGATGATGCAAGAGGGAGCATTTTCCGACCCCTCCCTTACAAAATTAATCCCCACTTGGAGGAACAATCGGGTGGGAGAGGCCCGCATTGCTAAAACACTGGATCGTTTCCTTTTAAGTGATGATTTTTCAAACAACCCCACTGGCTTCTGACAATGGGTTGGTTCACAAGGGGTATCGACCATTGCCCTATTCTTTTGGAGTTGGTGGGCCCATACAAGAAGCCCCCTGCACCTTTCAAGTTTAACATTGGTTGGCTTAAAGAGGCGGATTACCACCAATTGGTGGTTGATAATTGGAAGCCTCCCTGATTGAAGATGGATACTCCCATGCCCCAGATTTTAGTGATAATATGAAAAATATTAAAAAATCCACCATTCTTTGGGCTAAAGAAAAGGCCTTTAAAGACCTAGAGTCAATTAATATTATTAACGAGTCCTTGGGCTCCTTGTACAGTGATGGGGAGAGGGGTTTCGTGGATAAGGAAGCTCGAAATAAGATTAAAGGGCTGGAAGCAAGAAGGAATAAAATTCTCAGTGACGGAGAAGAGCTCTGGCGAATAAGAAGTCGGGTCGTTTGGCTTGCCGTGGGAGATGAAAACACAAAATTATTTCACAGTTATGCTAAGGGGCGGAAAAACACCAATACCATCTGGGAAATGGAAAAATCAGCGAGGGTTAAGGAAAAAACCTTCAAAGATCTTTAAACCATGAGGAGAAATCATTTCAAAATTCGCTATTCATCCCAAGAAGGGGTTAATATCAGGGAAGTCATACAGGTCGCTCAGCTATTTCCTTGTTATGATGATGAGGAAAGAAATAATCTTCTTTTGGCACCTGTGGAAAAAAAAAGGAGATTGAATGTATTCTAAAAATTATGCAATATAAAAAAAGCCCTGAGCTTGATGGTTGGACTGTGGAATTAT
The DNA here is from genome assembly GCA_034641835.2 of Pinus albicaulis. Classification (NCBI taxonomy): domain Eukaryota; kingdom Viridiplantae; phylum Streptophyta; class Pinopsida; order Pinales; family Pinaceae; genus Pinus; species Pinus albicaulis. The sequence continues at coordinate 1,665,923,266 of CM076578.1, read as the reverse complement.
TTCAGCATTTATTTGAACTGATGGGGGACATCATTACCGATGTGGTGGAGGAATCCCGTTCTCAAGGCCATATTCACGACATCATCAAATATACTTTTTTGGCCCTAATTCCTAAAACTGACTCTCCATCCTCATTCGATGATTTTATCCCTATTTACCTTTTTAATTACATATATAAAGTCATTTCTAAAAACATTTCCAATATATTAAAGTTATTCTTTCATGCTCCATTTCTAAAGAATAATTTGGCTTCCTGGATGGCAGGAAAATTCATGAAGCCATCAGTGTGGCTCAGGAGACTCTCCATAGTATTAAATTATCCCACAAAAAATCTATGGTTTTCAATATTGATCTCTCCAAGGCATATGACAGGAATAATTGGCTCTATCTCAAAGTTCTATTGACTCATCTTGGGTTCCATATTTCTTTTATTAATTGGGTTATGAGTTGTACCCTTAATATGACTTTTTTTGTTCTTATTAATGGAGAAGCCTCACAATTAATTTGAAACCAAAGAGGGCTAAGACATGGATGCCCTCTGTCCCCTTAATTTTCCTCATGGCTGCTGAAGGCCTCAGTCAACTCATTCACCAGGCCCTAAGAGCTGGGGATCTTAGGGGCATCAAAGTGGCTTCAAATCTCTTCATCACTCACCTCCTCTTTATGGATGATATATTTTTATTCAACAATGCGAATAGGCATGAAGTTAGAACCTTGAAAGATATTTTGAATCATTTTATGAAGGAGACAGGTTTAACCATCAACAGTCAAAAATATTCCCTTTCCCATGAGGGCATATCTGAAGTTGATCTCTAATGGACTCTCGGTCTCCTTCCTTTATATCAAGCGCCTTTGGGGACTTGTATAAAGTATTTGGGATTTCTTCTTAAACATAATGGGTATCCCAAAAAGGATTGGTTTTTGTTGGTTTTGAAAATTGAAAAAAGAATAAATTTTTGGAGTCATAAGTGGATCTCTAGAGCGGGGAAATTAGTCCTCATAAAATGTGTTTTATTAGCCATACCCGTCTATTGGATCAATCTGGCTTGGGTTCCTATTGGCATTATTAATAAAATCAGGAGTATCTACAACAATTTCCTCTGGTCAGGAAAGGAGGACAAGAAAACGTTATCGTGGGTGGCTTGGGAAAAATTTAAAAAACCTAAAGAGTTGGGGGATGGGGTATCAAACAAGTAAACCATTTCTCCTCGACACTGGCACGAAAATATATTTGGAGGGTTCTTTTCGAAATTAATTTATGGACTTTAGTGGTCAGAAGGAAATATATTGATCCTACCCCTCTGGACGGTTGGATCAAATCCCCAGTAAAAGAAACAAAACTACTCTCCGCCATATGGAAAGCTACCATTCTCATTTTTCATCTGGTGGGTCAAGGACTTGCTTGGAATATTGGAAACGGGGAATGATGCATGATTGGTCTAGACCCTTGGGTGAGTTGCAATAAAAATTTCTCTCTTTCGGTTGGCCTAAGGGACTCCCTGAACGATAAATGATTTTTTACTGTTGATTAGATCAACTCTCGTGGTCGTACCACCATCTAGGCTCAGGCGTGGAAAAGTTCGAAAGAGATTGGACTAGAAAACTAGTGGGTTGATGAATGGCGAGCCTATACTCAGGAGCTGGAAAATACTAGAGTTCCCTTAAAATAGTCTATTGATACTCTCTTTTGGGTTCATTCCAAATCTGGATTATACTCCCATAAAGGAGGTTATGCCCATAATATGGCATCCAATGAGAGAGGGATTAAAGAATGGTGGTATAAGGCTCTTTTTGGAACTCAAATGCCCTACAAAATCAAAGATTTTTTTCTCGAACATTCTTTGTGATAAAGTTACGACATGGGACATCCTCCAAAAATCCTTTCTCACAGGTCTCGGGTGGTGCTGTCTATGCAACAAGGCAAAGAACACTATTGATCATTTATTCATCTCTTGCCCTTTCACCCTGAAGGTCTAGGAGTTCACCCTTACTCTTTGTGATGTGGATTCATCCTAGGTGGGAAATAAATGTAACTAGGTGTGGAAAACGTGGTGGGAGAAGTGTAAAGATACAGAACATAGATGTATTCACCTCATAATTTTGTGGGGAATTTGGCTCTTCACAAACAAATGTGTGTTTAAGGACACCCTATCTTCTTCGGCTCTGGTGGCAGGTGAAAGTGCTACTATTTTCTCGGCTTCCTCGACTTCCTCTTCACTCATTCGTTCCAGGCGGGTGTTGATCGAAGTCATTAATCCTGATATCTCCTGGGCTGATTTTGAAAAAACTTGTTCTGATGGTCTCTATGGGGCAGGCATGGTCATACACAAAAAATCACAAGTTTCATTTGCGGCCTCTATGGGTCTTGGCGCAGGGACAAACAATTTTGCATAGATTCAAACTTTAAAATTTTTGTTATGTTGGCTTCTCCACCTCGACATCACCTCGATTCAAATCTTTGGGGACTCCTTGAATGTCATAAATTGGTTTAACAACTCTCATAGATGTCAAAATTATTTATTACTTCCTATTCTTGATGAGATTATGTCATTAAAAACACATTTTACATGGATTTCTATTTTCCATATTTACAGTGAACGGAACCAACATGATGATGATTTGTCTAAGATCGGTCTTAGAAAGGTTCAAGGATCATGGGAAATAGAAGAAAAATATGGTCCAGTTGTTCGTGTGTCAGATACTAGACCATACTGATGGAGGGCCTCCCCTCATCTCACAGATACACAAACTTACTTCTTTATTTTTCTCCAACATTTCTATATATCTCGGAGCTTTTGTACATGTCTTCACTATTTTTAAACAAGCATATCAGTCTTTTGTCTCCTTTTGGACTTAATTTATTCTTGAATACATTATAATTATGGTTATTTTTGGCTGTTTTCTCCTTTCTAGAGAGGTCGGGTTATGGATGGTTTTTGGTCGTTGTCTCTAACTGTCGGGTGTTTCTCCTTGTCCAGAGGCCCATATAGATGACCTGTTTATGTTTCTTTGCTCACTTAACATTTTAGCTATTTGATCTAAAATGGCCTCCTGAGTGGTCATGGTCTCTCAGTTTTTTTTTTCACCCATGGGTGAATGACGACTGGTCTTCTCTCCTTGCTTCCCTTTTGATGGCAAGGACTTACGGAATGCTATGACATATGCAATGTAAATTTTTGTTTAGTTAAATATAAAGTTCAATTTTTTCTCAGGAAAAAATAAGTATTAATAATGAATATAAAAACATTTATTCGTAACACATTTCATATTGGTCAAATTAAAAAAGTCATAAAAATAGTTAAATTATAACTTCATTTTAGATTATTATTATTAATTATAAAAAAATATGCTAAACATATATTTGAAATAACATGGAATAAGATTCTTATCAATGAAGATTTACCTGTATTTTATCATTCAAATTCCTAATTTGTATATAGCCTTCGTTACAATACTATAGACCAATATCATGCCATATGGATTCAACATGTTCAAAAAACCATAATTTGTTTTATATGAGAGTTGTTCATATAATTGTTTTTAATTAATCTATCAAATTAAAATAATAATAATAATAATAAATATTTATTAAAAATATTTTACATAAATTAAATATCTATAATTCATTTTATATGGCAGTTCTTCATATAATTTTTTTAAAATTAATCTATTAAGTTAAAAAGAAAAAAAGAATAATAATTCTTCATTAAAAATATTTTATAGAAATTAAATATATATTAGTGTGACAACTATATCCATAATAGTTAAAAAATAAATAAAAAATCACTTTCAATTACTTACTCTCTAATTCCTTTGAATTCTTCATTTTTGAGAAATGTCTAGAGGAGATAAGCAAACTACTTTTTAACAATATTTACTACTCTATATAAAACATTATATACTCAATACATTGAGATTTATTTTATATTGCAAGGGTCAGACCCCTCCGAACTTAATAAAAAATACAATGGCTATACAATGCTATGGTTTAGTTTATAACTTATAAGGTATAACCCTAACCTTGCGACATTAAAATATATCAGTAAATAATTTGGTTATTAAATACAAGCTTGACAGACCTGACCTATCTGTCCCACCAAATCTTGGTGTCGGACTATGGTACAAGCATCATGGTCAATTTTATTTCATATCAAATATTCCCTACCAGGATTACATAAAGGCTCAGATTGTTACTTATGTCACTTGTACCACAACTATCTACTCTGCATGGGTGACTGCACGTCCTTCCTACACATGGCCTCACCACAAACTTGGATCGAAGGGGTGATGTATATGGTGAATATCGTCAATATCCGTGTTAGGGTATCGACCACCCTTCCAATCCTAACCGCTTATTCATTTTCGCCTGAGTGCCACTTAAGGTACCTGCTCTGCAACCTCCCTTCCCCTATTTCCATTGTGGCTTAGGTTCGAGCTCTCATTCATCGCACTCATGCAACCAACTCTTTCTTCCTAGGTATTATGTTTATTCTTCTTTTGAATTTTTTCATGTGGTGACTGTTCTTTCCATTATTCAATCTGGACACTGTATTTTGATTTCTTGCAAATTTTGGTAGCTACAGAATAGTTTAGTCTTTCCACTTGTTTTCCACTAGTTTTCATGCTTCCGTAGGGTTACTGCTGATTATATTATCTTGGAAGTTTATAATGAAAGAGAGGTTGTTCATGTGGCATCCAAGGTTAACTTCTGGAGACTATCTGCCTCCCTCATCTTCGACACTACCAAGTGCATTTACTTATTTCTTTTATGGTAGCTTTTATTACTGGGTTTCACAGTTTTTTCCAAAGACTCGACTTACACAAAGTTCTTACATGGCCAACTTATTCTTACAAGATTCCTTTGAGGTTTGCTTTCTGGGTTTCATCATTCTCATGATGAAGGTAGGTCTAAATAACTTCCTGCATGACTTATATTCTTGTTTTGATTTATTGGGTTTTATTTTTCAATTCAGTCCTAACATTGATACGTCCTTGAAGGTAACCTTCAATTATTACCCTGGCTATTCCTTACAGGACCTCCCTTCCACCATATTGTAGTAATGCTAGCTTCTTGGCAGGCACCCGTACTTGAGCTTGGCAGTGACTCTTTTCACGAGATCTTCTTCTTACTGTTTCTGGAAATTAAGTCCGAGTTTAAAATAGATTATATTTTATTGATTTTGTAATATTTTAACCGGAAGACAAAGTTTGTTACCTGAAGAGTATATTCTCAGACATCTGGACTTCTCCCTAGTCTTTTTAATGATTGAGTTTGATGTGTAAATCTTATTTTTTTACTCTGTCTTTATTCTGGCTACATGGACAGCCTACTCAGTCCTTCTCTCCTGTGAAGTTTCTTGACCCTCCAGGGTTCCCCAATATATATGAAATTTTTGTTTGTTGAAAGGAAATATTGCTCTAACTTCTTTTTTGATTCGAAGTCTAGTTAAATTCTATACAAATGTTTGTCTAGTTTTTATGTTTATATATATATTGAATCTTGAAGAACAATTGTGGTAACTTTTTATTAATTTTTAATTCCTCTGTAATTTACTATAGTGTTTGGTTACTTAACGAATTTTTGATATTCCATAACATTTTCTTGCATAGTATACAAAGCATGTTTTCTTTCCAAATCTTTATATAAGCTTTATATATATATATATATATATATATCCATATCCCTAGTCCGTTAGGGTTTTGTACTCCTGAACGCAAGAACTTGTTTATCTATGCATGGTTATTATATTCAGTGTTTATATCTGTTATCATTCGCACTTTAATTAGTAGAATGGTTATGAGGGTTTGACTATGTCACCCTATTCTTATGTGTTGTTAGTATAAATTCTATACTACTATAGATTAATTTGCACAGATGTCTAGACCATCTCTTTTCGGGGTTCTCCAATAATCCTTGTCCGTGTATAGCTTAGTGTAGAGTTAAGGAAACAACTAGTTCTGTCCAGAGGTCACACTCGAGACTAAACTAATAGTTTTCAATAACTCAGCATGCTATTCTATTGTATATTTATCTATGGTATTTCTTTTCTAGTCTATCTTTTCCTTCGTACAGATAGAACTTTTGCGGAAGATATTTTATTGATACAATTTCTACCAACAATTTTTCCTTGCTATTATTCCCAATTCACAAAGAAAATATTATATACACAGATACAAGTTTTTCATACTACTTGCCAATAAGCATTTATTTAATCACATAGAATGAAAGGCACAACAATTTCCTCTTCTGATTTTTCTTCTAATAAAATTATCCAGCAACAGTGTAAACATAAAATTTCATGGATAGTTCTCCTAATTCTTATTTTGTAATCAAAATGTTTCTTATCTCACTGAGGATACTTCTAATTATTTCCTCCCTACCATGAGAGAGGCTATTACGTCCTTGTATCCCCCCGTGCTCCGCACCTGAGTAGGGTTGTTTAGAAGTATTCTGGTTGAGACCTTAGGACCCCTAGTCCAGTTCTTTTTTATCCAGAATTCAGGAATTTCTAGGTTTCCACTTATCATCATTAGCTCTGGATTACCTCTTTCCTTAGTTAGAGAACCCTTTTCCTCAATGGGATTCATATTTTATCCTCAGAGAAAAATTAACTATTTTAAACTTTTTTTTCCCAACTACTCTCATATCTTGGAATACTTTATCATCAGTCTTATTATGGAAAACATTGTATAATATATTTTATTAAAAACCAAAATAATCATGTTCATAACGTTCAATAAATGTCTAATATCTCTTTAAACAAATTAAAAAAATAGTTTTGGAATTAATCTAGCTGTCACACCTTCCCCCTCTGGAAATAAACACCGTCCTCGGTGTTTTCTTCTGAACCAAAAAATATTTCATGGTATGCCTTATGCACAAATCCTTCATCTTCCCATGTAGCCTCATCTGGGCCAAAGTGTTGCCATTGCACTTTAACGTGGGTGATGGTGTTGGGTATTTGTTATATTCTTTCCACGACTAATCATGTGAAATTTTTTTGGTCCTTAATTTCCAGTGGGTGGTCCGCGCCCATGGTTTTCTGCATGGTTTTGCACGTGGTTTTGGGGTATGATGGTTTTCGGTCGCTGGTATTTTTGTAGATCGAGTCAAGGCAACTACGATTATGTTCTAATCCAAGGTTAATGGATTGGGGTTTATGTATGCTTCGGCATGTATATTTATGTGTTGTAACACTAAAAGGAATATAATGAAAAATCAAGCTGGTTGTCCCGATTTGGGATCTAGGGGAAAATCTCTGTGTTTATCTGTTTTATGTTTTATGCTCTCGTTATTTTCTATTTTATGTTATAATATTCGTGTGTAGATAATTTATGTTCAGGGTTAAAACCCACATTTGGTATAAGAGTTGTTTTGGCTTCAAGCGGACACCTTTGCTGCTAAGGGTTTTTTGCTCGGGCCTAAGGTAGACCCTATTCAGTGGGAGATCTGCGGGATCGATTCTTGCAGTGAAAGAAGATGGAAAGTGGCAGAAAGATAGAGATCAAGAAATTTAATGGTCAGATTTTTGAGTTGTGGAAGCTCAAGATGGAGGATCTGCTAGTGGATAAAGATCAGTGGATCGGAGTAGATCCAGGTACTAAACCAATGGCAATGTCATATGAAGACTGGAAGAAACTGAATTTGAAGGCTAAGAGCACAATACGGTTGTGTGTCTCAAATTCAGTATTGTTGAATGTATCTGGGGAAGCTACGGCAAAGAATTTGTGGGAAAAAATTAGGACTTTGTACCAATCTAAGTCTCTGGTGAATAAGTTGTTCCTGCGGAAAAAGCTATATAACCTGAGGATGAAGTATGGAGACTCAGTGACAGAGCATATGAACACCTTCAATACTGTGGTAAGTCAGATTTCATCTGTTGATATTAAAATCTCAAATGAAGATAAGTGCATCAGTTTGTTGTGTTCTCTACCAGACTCGTGGGACAGTTTGGTTATTGCAATAGGTAGCAATAAAACTACCTTGAATTTTGATGACATTGTCTCAGCCTTGTTTTTGGAGGAAATGAGACGAAGAAATATGGAGGGCTAGAATGGAGATGCCTTATATGTACGAGGAAGGTCCCAAAATAGAAACAAGAATAAGGTTTCGAGTGGGAGATTCAAATCTAGAGGGAGATCTAAATCTCCTGGAAAGTTTGTAAAGGTATGTTGGAAATGCGGAAAGGAAGGGCACTACAAAAGGTACTACAGATCTAAAGCTCCTGAGAAAGGAAAGGGATCTAATGATGCTCCTTCTGCAGAGGCAAAAACCACCTCGGATGAAGGTGGGGATGTGTATTTGGCTTCTTCTTCAAATACACATGTAGATCATGAGTCATGGTTGATTGACTCAGGTGCATCCTTTCACTTCACTCCCCATAGGGAGTGGTTCTATGAGTATGAGAAATATGATGGTGGTGATGTCTTCCTAGGGGATGATAGGAAGGCCAGAATCGTCGGACGTGGAAAAGTCAAGCTGAAGCTGCAAGGTGGAAGGATTAGAACACTTCCTGGTGTTCTGCATATTCCTACATTGGCCATAAATCTGATTTCTGTAAGCAAGATGGATGATGCAGGTGTAAAAACAGTGTTCGAGAAAGATGCCTACAAGATGGTTCGGGGAGCACTGGTATTAATGCGGGGAGTTCGGACTGGAACTCTGTACAAGCTACAAGGTAGCATTGTTATTGATGGGTGTAACAGTTCTGTGGTTCTTGAAAGAGGAGCGGAAAGCCTAGCTGTCTCTGGAGAAAAGACCATGCTATGGCATCAAAGGCTTGGACATATTGGAGAGAAGGGCCTTCGGATACTGCATAGAAATGGTATGGTAGAAGGTATGTCTAATTTCTCTTTGGATTTCGATTTCTGTGAACATTGTGTATATGGGAAGTAGAATTGGGTGAGTTTTCCTTTTGGTGCTAAGAGGGCAAACAAGATATTAGAGCTTGTGCACAGTGATGTATTTGGACCTGTGTCAGTTCCATCACTAGGAAAGTTTGTGTACTATGTTTCATTCATAGATGAATTTTCAAGGAATACATGGATATATTTCTTGAGGAAGAAATCTGAAGCCTTTGACAGATTTAAATAATTTAAGGCTTTAGTGGAAAACTAGAAAGAGAAGAAGATAAAGGTGCTGCGGACAAATAATGGTGGAGAGTTTTTCAAGAAGAAATTTTAAGAATTATGTAAGAAGTGTGGTATAGTGCGACATAAGTCTAATCCATACAAACCTCAGAAAAATGGAGTTCTATAAAGAATGAATAAAACGCTGATGGAAAATGCAAGAAGCATGCTTAGTGGTACCGGGTTAGGACAAGAATTTTGGGCAGAAGCAGTGGAGACTGCATGTTACCTGGTTAACAGATCACCTTCATCAGTGTTGGAGGATAAGACTCCACATGAGGTATGGACCGGTAAGAAACCCTCTCTTTCACATCTGAGGGTATTTGGATGTGATGCATATGTACATGTTCCAAAGGAGAAAAGGACCAAGTTGGATAATAAATCTGAAAGGTGCATCTTTATTGGGTATAAAGATGGTTTAAAGGGTTACAAGCTTTGGAACCCAGAAACAAGGAAGGTTGTGTACAGTCGAGATGTGGTGTTTAGAGAGGTGAAAGATGTTTTTAAACATGAATTCCTACCAAAGGAACCTGAGAAGATAGAGTTTGAGCTAAAGGAGGATGAATCAGACTCTACAACAGAAGAAGACTCAGAAGATGAAGAGCCACAAACTCCAGCTTTGAGAAGATCAGTTCGTGAAAGAAGGCAACCAGAAAGGTATAGTCCATCTGCTTTCTGTTCAGGTTTTGCCTTAACTATAACTGATGATGAACCCAGAACTGTCAGGGAGGCAGTAGATTCAGAGGATGGAAAACTCTGGAAGGAGGCCATGGCCGATGAAATGGCATCCTTGCACAAAAACGATGCATGGGATCTGGTGGAGTTGCCGGCTGGAAGGAAGCCCATTGGGAGCAAATGGGTGTTTAAGAAGAAGATGAATGTAGAAGGCAAGGTGGAGAAATACAAAGCTCGGTTGGTAGCGAAAGGTTATTCCCAGGTGCCGGGAATTGATTTTGGTGATATTTTTTCCCCTGTTGCCAAAGTTACTTCTATTAGATTACTTTTATCTGTTGCTGCTGCATTTGATTTTGAGATAGAACAGATGGATGTGAAGACAACATTTCTTCACGGGGATCTAGAAGAAGAGATCTACATGAAGCAACCTGAAGGCTTTATGGTGAAGGGTAAGAAAGAACTAGTATGCAGGTTGAAGAAGTCTCTGTATGGGTTAAAACAGTCACCAAGGATGTGGTATCAGAAATTTGATACCTATATACGGGGACTTGGCTTCACCAGAAGCAAGGAGGATCACTGTGTTTATTTTAAATTAATTGGTGACCGTGCTATTTATTTGGTCTTGTATGTGGATGATATGTTGTTGATTGGAAATGACAAAGAAATTATCCAAGATTTGAAGACCCAATTGTTCTCCAAATTTGACATGAAGGATATTGGTGCTACAAACTATATTTTGCGCATGAAAATTAAGAGAGATCAGGAAAAGAGGAAGCTCTGGTTAAACCATAGGAAGTATTTCGAGACTATATTACAGAGGTTCAATATGCAGGATAGTAAATCGGTGAATGTTCCTATTCCTGTAGGTGTAAAGTTGTCTGTTGAACAGTGTCTGAAGACACAAGAAGAAGAGGAGGATATGTCCCATGTTCCATATGAAAGTGCAGTGGGTAGCTTGATGTATGCAATGGTCTATACTAGACAAGACATTGCACATGAAGTGGGAGTATTGAGTAGGTTTATGTCAAACCCAAGGAAGGAGCATTGGAGAACAGTGAAGCGGGTTTTTAGATATTTACGTGGCACTAGTGATTATGGTTTGTGCTACTAGGGAAGACCAGGATTGGAAATAATGTTGGAAATTCGTGGTTTTGTTGATGTATATTGGGTTGGAGATCTGGACCAAAGAATATCTATAAGTGGGTATGTGTTTAGCCTATTTGGAGGCGCAGTCAGTTGGATGAGTAAAAGATAGTCTGTAGTGGCTCTTTCAACTAGAGAGGCAGAATACATGGCAGCCACTCATGCAAGCAAGGAGGAAGTTTGGTTGCAGAGATTGTGTTCAAGTATGGGGTTTGTAAAACAAGCTATAAGGATAGACTATGATAGCCAAAGTGAAATTTTATTGGCTAAGAATCCTGCTTATCATTCAAAGAAAAAGCATATTAATGTTCAATATTACTTTGTTAGAGATATGTTTGAGGCTAAAAGGGTTTTGCTCGTAAAGGTGGACACTTTGAATAATTTTTCAGATGCATTGACGAAGTCTGTGAGCACTCAGAAGTTCTCTTGGTGTAGAGAAACAATGGGTGTTGAAGAAATGGGCCAATGACTAAGCTCTCGTGTGGCCCCCTGCGAAAAGAAAACAACAAGTGGGAGAATGTTGGCTATGTGTTATATTCTTTCCACGACTAATCACATGAAAATTTTTTGGTCCTTAATTTCCAGTGGGTGGTCTGTGCCCATGGTTTTGTGCATGGTTTTGCACATGGTTTTGGTGTATGATGGTTTTCGGCCCTTGGTATTTTTGTAGATCCGGTCAAGGGAACTACGGTTATGTTCTAATCCAGGGTTAATGGATTGGGGTTTATGTATGCTTCGGCATGTATATATATATGTGTGTGTGTGTGTGTGTGTGTTGTAACACTAAAAGGAATATAATGAAAAATCAATTTGGTCGTCCCGATTTGCAATCCAGGGGAAAATCTCTGTGTTTATCTGTTTTAGGTTTTATGTTCTCGCTATTGATTATTTTCTATTATAAGATTCGTGTGTAGATAATTTATGTTCAGGGTTAAAACCTACAGAGGTCTTTCCCCCAGAGCATGATTTCTCTTGGATCGAGGATACGTTGTGGTTCTACCATAAATTCTCTATCCGGTTTGACCCGCATTTAGAAAGAACTAGACTTATTAACCATAAACTATTTTTTTTAAGTTTTTTTGATATTCAATCTTACCCTACCTGAATGTTCTGCTAATGTATTACATGCCTCGGGTCATGGACATATCATTTCAATATTGATACATGAAACAAATTGTGCACCTGAATATGATCGGGTAATGCCAATTGATAGGCCACAGGTCCTACTCTTTCCAATATCTGGAAAGGTCCGGAGAACCTGGGAGCCAATTTGGCACAGAATATCCATATTAGAGTAATTTTCTTAGGTTTGATTCTCACCTAGACGTGTTCACCCACTTCGAATTCTAGGTAGGTTCTTTATTTATCCGCATACACCTTCTTTCAATCCTAAGAAAATTTCAGCTTCTCTCAAATCTTTTTCACTTCCTATTCCATTTCCTCCAACATCTCTGGTCCAAGCATTAACTTGGTTTCAGGATTGATCCAATTGATGGGAGTGCGACATTTTCTCCCGTATAATTCTTGGAACGAAATCATTTTAAGGGGGTAACCATTATTGTACGCAAATTCCACCAGATGGAGATAATATTCCCATTCCGTTGGTTGCTGCATGACATACATGCGCAACATGTATTCCAGGATTTGATTCACAAGCTTCGTCTATCCATCCGTCTGTGGATGGTATGCACTGCTGAAATTAACTTGAGTTCCCAATCTATTAAATAGCACCTTTCAAAAGGCCGATGTGAATTTCACATCCCTATCCGAGATAACTGTATTTGGGATGCCATGCAACCTAAAAATTTATCTCATGAATACATTCACAATCTACACAGTTTTGTAAGTGGATTGCACAAGTATAAAATGGTTTGCATTACTTAGCCTATCGACCACCACCATTATAGAATCATTATGCCTTTTTGATCTGGGTAGGCTAGTAATAAAATATAATTATATAACCTCCCATTTCCATTCAGTAACTGGTATGGGCTGCAACAATCCTACTGGATGTTGATGCTCTACTTGACCTATTGAAATTCCAGATATTGATTCAAATATTCAAAAAAAATCTTTCACATACCTGGCTAGAAATAAACTTTCCTGATTAAATTTTTTTGGTATCCTAGGTGTCCAAAATAATTGTTGTGGTGATATTCATTCAAGATCAATTCTTTCAGGTTCATCCGATTTGGAATTTATAGTTTTCCTTTAAAGGATAAAAGCTGATCCTTGTTAATACCATAATATGGTGGTTTTTCCTATCTCTCTACTTCTTCTGATTGTTGCCATTAGAGCTGGTACTCAAGATCTTTTGTAGCTTCCTCCTTTATCTTATCTTAAAATTTACATTCTAACTGATTAAGGTAGAGTTGATATACACAACGCAATTTTCTGCTTAAGCTGTTGGCCACACGGTTCTCTTTACCTTTCTCATGTTGAATGTGAAAAAATGCATTCCACCTTGCTTGACAGGCATTCAAATCAACTTGCTTAAAATAAATGGTTAAAATTTTTTGATTTGTCTTGAACATAAATCTTTTCCCCAATAAGTAGTGGCTCCATAGCTTGAGTGCATACACTACTGCTGTCAGCACTAAATCATACGCTGACTACCAATGTTCATGTTATTTTAACTACCCAGACTCATAGGAACAACCCTTCCTTCTTGGGATAGAATTTTTCCTACTCCTTCCTTACAAGCGTCCGTACATACTTCAAATTCCTTTTTAGGGTTAGCTACCCTCAACACTAAAGTAGTAGTCAGAAAGTGTTTTAACTTTTCAAAACTAATCTGTAGTCATTAGTCCATCGGAACACTTTTCCCTTCCTCTGCAAGGATGTAATAGGAAAGGAAATTATTGAGAATCCTTCTATGAAATGTCTATAATATCCATCCAATTGCATAAAGGAACGGATATCAGCTATGTTCTGGGACACTCGCCATTCCATAATATTTTTATTTTCTCAGGATCTATTGATATGTCTTCTACAGAAATAACATGACACAAGTATTGTATTTGTTCTTTTAAATATTAACATTTGTTGAGCTTGGCATATAGTTGATGCCTCCTCAACATCTTCAACACTTTCCTTAAGTGCTCCTTATGCTCTTCCATATTTCTGGAATAAATCAAAATGTCATTATTAAATATAAGCACAAACTTGTCCAAAAAAAGGTAAAATATTCCATGCATCAAGCTCATGAAGGTTGCTAGGGCATTTGTTAAGCCAAATGGTAATACCACGAACTCATAATGTCCATATTGGGTGTGAAAGGTTTTTTTGTAAATATCCTTGTCTTTGATTCAGATATGGTGATATCCAAATCTTAAATCTATTTTTGAGAATACATAAGCTCCCTTCATCTAATCAAATAGATAATCTATCCATGGCAACGCGTATTTATTCTTGACTGTTAATTTATTGAGTTTCCTATAATCCTTGCACATTCACATGGTTCCATCTTTTTTCTTTACGAACAACACAGGTGCTCCCCAAGGAGACAGACTTGGTCTAATATACCCTTTATCTAATAATTCTTGTAGTTGCATTTTGAATTATGCTACTTCAGGTACACTCATATGATAAGGTGCTCTTGAAACTGGTGCTACTCCGAGCATTAGTTCAATAGTGAAGTCAATATCTCTTTTTGGAGGTAAACTTCGTACATCTTCTGGAAATACATCCATGAAATCTTGTACAATTGGTATATTTTCTAGTACAGGAGTATTTTCCTTAGAATTAGCAAATCCCACTTGAATCGCGTAAATTTCGCATGCTTTTCTGATACATTTACTCAACTAAGATGTTTTGATGGGAAACAATTGTAAGGGTTTCTTAATTACTTGTAATTCTTGGCATGTTCCATCCTCCACTCTAAAGTATATAATTGTTTCTTTATAATCCACCAGTGACCAGTCTCTCCAATCAATCCATACCCAATATTATGTCATAAGATCCCAATGGTAAAATATTCAGTTCCATGCTTAACTGTTGCTCTCCAATTTCCAAAGAATAGTTTGAGACTTTGACACACACTCTTCTCTTTGCCCCAGTAGCTAGTTGTACCAACCAGGGTTCTTTGAATTTTTGACTTTCCAACTGAAAATTTTCTACTATTTGGGGGTTTACATAACTTAAACTGGCACTCGGGTCAACCAAAATAGAAACAATTTGTGAAAATAACTTACCTTCTAATTCTATCATTGTCGGATGGTAGTCTGCATGCCGGTCTTTCAGAGCTACATTAATTCTGGGTAATTATAATTTATTTTCTTATTACTTCGTCGTGAATGACTTTTTTCGAGTCTATCATTAGTTTGGTCCTTGGTTTTTCGTTCAATTTCTACCTGAGTGTCCCTTTTAGGATTGGGTTGCACCACTCCTTGATTCTGCTTATCAGAAATAATTTTGAGTATCCTCTCCTGTTATTGCATCAATCTTTCATTGCCGCTCCTAACCCTCCCCATTTCGTCTTGTAGTTTCTGCAGTGTGCTCAGCAATATTATTTTTTAATGTTGTTGTTCCTCGATTAGTCAACTAGTATGTTGGTGCTGATCTATGCTTAGCGGTATCCACATTTCCGGATTCATTTTCGGATTGGTTCGGGGTATCATTTCCCCTGTATTCTGGGGTGCCTGTTGCATCTATCCCCTTTTCATTATCTACTTTATGAGAAAAATTTTACATACGACAATTATTACTTAGGTGACCTGTTTGGGTCCCAGTGTATGAACGCCACTCTGATACCACTTGTGACAACTATATCCATAACAGTAAAAAAAAATTACTTTCAATTACTTGCTCTCTAATTCCTTTGAATTATTCATTTATAAGAAATGTCTATAAGACATAAGAAAACTAATTTTTAGTAATATTTACTACTCTATATAAAACACTATATACTTAATACATTGAGATTTATTTTATCTTGCAAGGGTCGCACCACTCCGAGCTCAATAATAAATACAATGGTTATACAAAGGTATGGTTTAGTTTATAACTTATAAGTTCTAACCCTAACCTTGCGACATTAAAATGTATTGGTAAATACTTTGGTTATTAAATACAAGGTCGACGGACCTGACCTATCTATCCCACCAAATCATGGTGTTGGACTATGGCACAAGCATCATGGTTAATTTTATTTTATATCAAATATATTCCCTGACAAGATCACATAAAGGCTCAGATTAATACTTATGTCACATGTACCAAAACTATCTACTCTGCATAGGTGACCACACGTCCTTCTAGCACATGGCCTAACCACAACCCTCAGATCAAAGGGGTGAGATTTAAGATGGAGACTGTTGATAGTCAGGTTAGGGTATCGACCACGCTTCCAACACTAACCTCTTATACATTTTTGTCTGAGCGAGGTTGGAGGTGTCTGCTCTGCAACCTCCCCTCCACCATCTCCATTATGGTCAGGGTTCAGGCTCTCATTTGTCGCAGTCCTACAACCAACTCATTCTTCTTAGGTACTATGGTTATTCTACTTTTGAAGTTTTTCATGTGGAGATTGTTCTGTCCATTCTTCCATCCAGACTCTGTAGTTTCATTTCTTGTAATTTTTGGTAGCTGCAGAATAGTTTAGTCTTTCCGCTTGTTTTCCACCAATTTTTATGCTTCCCTAGGGTTACTACTTGTTTATATTATCTTGGCAGTTTATAATGAAAGAGAGGCTATTCACGTGGCCTCCAAGGTTAACTGCTAGAGACTATCTTCCTCCCACGGCTTCGACACTACCAAGTTCATTTAATTATTGTTTTTATGGTAGATTTAATTATTGGGTTTCACATATTTTTCCAAAGTCTTGACTTATACAAATTTCTTACCTTGCTGGCTTATTCTTACATGATTCCTCTCAGGTTTTATTCTGGGTTTCATCGTTCTCATGACAAAGTTAAGTCTAAGTAACTTCCTGCGTGACTTCTTTTCTTGTTTTGATTGATTGGGTTTTCGTTATAAATTTATTCCTAACACTGATACGTCCTTGCAGGTAAGCTTCAGATATTACCCTAGCTATTCCTTACAGGAATGTCTTTCCACCATAGCGTAGTAACGCTAGATTCTTGGTAAGCACAAGCACTTGAGCTTGGCAGTGACTCTTTTCACGGGATATTATTCTTAATGTCTCTAGAAATTAAATCCAAGTTTAAAATAGCTTATATTTTATTTAATTTTTCATAGTTTAACTAGAAGACAGAGTTTCTTACTTGAAGAGTATCTTCTCGGACATCTAGGCGCCACCCTAGTATTTTTAATGATCAATTTTGATGTGTAAATGTTATATTTTTACTCCGTATTTCTTCTGGCTACATGCACATCCTACTTATTCCATCTCTCATGTGAACTTTCTTGACCCTCTAGGGTTCCCTAATATATATGAACTTTTGGTTTGCTGAAAGGAAAGATTGATCTAACTTCTATTTTTGATTCGAAGTCTAGTTAAATTATATACAAATTTTCCTCTGGTTTTTCTGTTGTTATATATATTGAATCTTGACAGAACAACTGTGGTAATTTTTATTAATTTTCACAGTCTCTATAATTTACTACAGTTTTTGGTTACTTAACAAACTTTAGATATTTCATAACGTTATCTTGCATAGTATACATAGCATGTTTTATTTCGAGATCTTTATATATATATATATATATATATATATATATATATATATATATATATATATATATTTCTCCCTAGTCCATTAGGGTTTTATACTCATGAACACAAGAACTTGTTTATCTATGCATGGTTATTATATTCGGTGTTTATATATGTTATCATTCATACTTTAATTAGTAGAATGGTTATGAGCGTTTGACTGTGTCACCCTATTCTTATGCATTGTTAGTATATATTCTATACTAATGTAGATGAATTTCCATAAATTTCGAGACCATATCTTTTTTTAGAGTTCTCCAATAATCCTTGTCCGTGTATAACTTAGCGTAGAGTTATGGAAACGACCAATTTTTTCCAGAGGTTACACTCCGTGTTAGCACTAGAAATTTTAATGTTGTAATTTCCATTGTGTCAGTATTTCCAAATTTTTCTAATGTCCTAGTCCATGTCCAAGTTTGAGTCATTTCCAAGAAAGGTGAAAAAGAGTCCCAAAATCAAGTAAGGCAATAAAGGGCAGTTATTTCTCAGAAGTGAAAGTAATATATTCCACACAGTGAGAAGCACATCTGTTTCACCGAGATTTTGGTTATCTCAATATAGAGGAAGCGTGACAAGAATTAGAGTAAGGAATGAAGTGATAGAGAAGAACCGTGTGCAAGATGAGCATACGGTCATGATCCAATCACAAACCTAAAGGGGAAGAGACTGACGACTAATATGACATCGCAAAATAAGCAATATAAGTTGCGTTGCGATTAAGGGTGAGTAGTAAGGACCGTTAAATCTGGGCACAAATCAATGATGGAGGTCAAATCGCAAATAGAGTGATTTTACAAATCACAGATCTTAGAGTTTACTGTTAATGCAATCACGCGGTATGTTATTTGGATTGTGATGTGATGAGGAGAAGGGCCATGTTTCGGTGTAATGCACCAACACATATTTCACATCACATAATTAATGGTTTAACCGTTATCAGTGTAGAGTTAAACTTGCAGGTGACCAATTTTAGATAAAATAGGGAAGTTGTGATGTTGTGATGCGACATCGTCATCGCAACTTCCCATCAGTGTTTTTATTGTTTCCGTTGAAAGCTATTTGTTATATTTTCTGATCTGCAGTAACTTGTATAAGTTTTAAAGTACGATCGTTTCTGATTGGTCACCATGTTGTGAGACCCTAGAACCACAGTTCTTTGTGTATGCATGTTGTTTGGGAGCAATTGCGATTTTATTTAAAGTTCCGATAAAGTGATCGATATTAATTGCACACGTATGTATGTTTATAAAACTCCAAAATTTTAATCCATTGTGAGTAAAGGGATTTTATGTGGGCCATAACCCACAGGTCTACAGTATATATGTTAAAATGCAGTTTCATATTGCATCAAGATTTATACATGGAAGAAAAAGGTCTGATAAAAGGGTGACTAAAGCAGAGGTCATTACAATCTTTGCCTCTATTCTAGACCTTTGATGAATGAAGAACAGGGCTTACTTGGAGAAATTTTTTGGATAAATGTTCCATGTTTTTCGGATATAGCTACCTTTTCTGCGAAGGTAGAAATTATTTTGAAATATCAACATGTGATGGAAATGGGATACTTTTTGGTTTGAATCATGATGGTGACATTAAACAGGTGAAGTGGAGGGATTTTTTTAGTTGGAATGGATGCTGCTAGGTGTGTTATATCCAGTCTTCTCCAAAATACCATGGTTCTTTCGTGCACATTTAAAGGGAGACAACTAGTTTTCACTCCCACTAATTTTACGCTTTTTACTAAATACTGGTTGCACAAAAATAGGAGAGTGGTCTTCGAATAGGCTGAAAACTTGCACAACCATTTCAGAGTGACAATATTCATGATGCCTTCATGATGTTTATCTTTTTTTTAATATAGCACTTTGTAATTAATATTAACGGAAAAGCCTCACCTCTTGCATAATATCACAGGCTACAAAATTGCACTTTGCTACCACATCAGATTCCAATACCCTCATTAGTAGAACTATGGATTTGAATAAAATATATTTTCATTGAATCAAAGTTTATACAATCTACCAACCCCATAAAAGAAACCATTAAATTTTCTTAAAGTTTAGGATGTGTCTGGTCAGGCATTTTCTGCAGTCTAAGTGCTGATTCCAATGCCAACATCTTTTGGTGCATCTTCTTGGAGACAAAGGCCTTGAATTGAAGTATTCTCTCGAGTATCTTGTTTTTAATTGTTGACAATCAATTCTTCATGGTGAACAAGAATTGGTGACTTGAGGAAGACTCAAAATTTGTTCACTTGGCGACACCACAAAGAGGAAGAGGGGTTTCAAGACCCTTCTACAAGGAGGAATCAGAGATCACATACTGTGACTCCAGTTTCTGACATGGAGAAGATCATTAAAGATGTAAAAGGAATACAAATATCAGATCTAGTTTTTGATGGTGAACAAAGACTAGACACTAAAGAAGAATGTGATCTTTCACCTGGTCACTCCATGATAAAGAATCAAGAGGAAACTCCATTGTTTTCATATCCAACACTCTGATGGAAGTGATCCTTGCTAAAAGATATGCTTTATGTAATTTTTCAAATATAGATGGTTTCCCTAATCCTCTGCTAGATGGAAGTGAATGGGAATTTTCTCTTCCAAGGTTTAGTGGACATGATTGGGAAGTATCAGATGAATTTTTATGGGATTTTCCTGACTGGATTCATACGCTACATTTTTTTCATGAAGACGTAAATATTAAGTTGTTTAGATATTCTTTGGAGGGTGAAGCCCTTGATTGGTGCAAAAATCTTCCTAAAAATAACATCACTTGTTTGAAAGAGTTTCATAATGCTTTTAATGCCTTTTATAAAGATAGCTATCAGATCGAATTTTTCACTCCAAAATGTTGCTATCAGTTTGATAAGCAAGTTTAAAGTGATGATGAACAACATAAATGTAAAGAAAACATGGTTATATAGGAATTTTACAATGATGATCCAATCTATGATACTTATGAAACTAAATCTGGGGAAGAAGATGATGCTCAGCTCATACAAATTGTCGAGGAATTATCACCTTTGCTGAGAATTGATGGTAATAAAAAAAATTATGAGCCTATGCTTGAAATGTATAAATCCTAGTTGCAGGGATATAGTGCCGAAGTAGAAATTTGTGAAAAAAATGAAAAACAATATCTTCATCAAAGCATTTCTATCAAAGGAAAGTATGTGTCAGCCTATCCTTGAAATAAAATAATTTTTTAGTAAGTCTCCTTGTCGATTTGCCGATCCTATTACTAATTATATGGAGTTTAGTTTTCTGAAAGTATCCTTTGTTATTATTCCTAGAGCATTTCTCATCCATAACAACAAGTATGAGTCACATTTATAGATTATGCTTCGTACTTTTCATCCTTTCAGTAGCGGATGTGAAGACATGTCAGGAAATCAGTTGTTAAAAAATTTCTTTTGGAAGTTAATGTATACACTTGATCAAGTGAGTTTCAACTAATTAGATGTAGGGATGTACATAAATAAGCTTGCCACTTGAGCATTTATTTCAATTTTGATTACAGTTTGATTTAATTTTCAATTATGTTGAAATAAGTTGAAAAATATTGAAAACCATCTTATGACTCCATTACCCAATGGCTAGACATGTTGGTCTTTTTTGAGTTAATAAGAAGAATTGTTGGTTGGAGAAATAAAGGCTGGACAAGGCACTAGAACTACAATCCTTGAAGCCTCATAAAGAGGACTTAATCCCCAATGTGGGCCACTATTAGCACTAAAAATGTTAATGGTGTAATCGCTAATGTGTCACTGTTTCCAAAATTTTCTAATTTCCTAGTCCATGTCCAAGTTTGAGTCATTTCCAACAAAGCTGAAAAAGAGTCCCAAAATTAATTAAGGAAATAAAGGGCAGCTATTTCTCAAAATTGAAATTAATATATTCCACACAGTAAGAAGTGCAGGTGTTTCATCGAGATTTTGGTTATCTAAATACAGAGGAAGCTCGACAGGAATTAGAGAAAGGAATGAAGCGACAGAGAAGAACCGCATGCAGGATGAGCAGACGATCATGGTTCAATCGCAGATCTAAAGGGGAAGAGACCGACGATTAATATGACATTGAAAACTAAAAAATATAATTTTTGATGTGATTAAGGGAGAGCAGTAGGGACCGTTACATCTGGGTGCAGATCAACGGTGGAGGTAAAATCACAAATACAATGATTTCACAAATCATAGTTTTTAGAGTTTATTGTAAAGGAAATCGCGTTGTATGTTATTTTGATTGTGATGCGATGAGGAGAAGGGCCACGTGTCGGCGTAGCACACCAGTTCATATCGCACATTGCATAATTTATGGTTTAACCTTTATCATTATAGAGTTAATCTTATGGGCGGCTGGTTTGCGATAAGACGGGGAAGTTGCGATGTTGCGATGCAACATCGTCATAGCAAATTCACATTGGCAATTTCATTCTTTACCATTTAAAGATATTTTTTATATTTGCAGATATGCAGTACTTTTATAAGTTGTGAAGTGCGATTGGTTCTGATTGGTCACCATGTTGTGGGACCCTAGAACCATAGTTCTATGTATATGCATGTTGTTTCGGAGGGATTGTGATTTTGTTTAAAGTTCCGATAAATTTATCATTGTTGGTTGCATGTGCATGTATGTTTATAAAAATTCGATATTGCAATCTACTGCGAGTAAAGGGAGTTTATGTGGGCCATAACCTACATGTCCACGGTATATATGTTAAAATGCAGTTTCGTGCTACATCAAGATTTATAAATGGAAGAAAAATGTCTGATAAAATGGTGACTAAAGTAGAGGTCATTAGAATATTTGCCTCTATTCTAGACCTTTGATGAATCAAGAACATGGCTTACTTGGAGAAACGTTTTGGGTAAATGTTCCATGTTTTCTAGATATAGCTACCTTTTCTGCAAAGGTAGCAATTATTTTGAAATATCAACATGTGATGGAAATGGGCTACTTTTTGGTTTGAATCATGATGGTGACATTAAACAGGTGAAATGGAGGGTTTTTTTCAGTTTCAATGGATGCTGCCAGGTGTCTTATATCCAACCTTCTTCAAAATACCATGGTACTGTTTTTCACATTTAAAAGGAGACAACCAATTTTCACTCCCACTGTTTTTACACTTTTTGCTAAAGATTGGTTTCACCAAAACAGAAGAGTGGTCTTCGAATAGCCTGCAAACTTGAACAACCATTTCAGAGTGACAACCTTCATGATGCCTTCATGATGTTTATCTTATTTTTAATTTAGCACTTTGTAATTAAGATTAATGGATAAGCCTCACCTCTTGCATGAGGTTGTAATGACTTTTGAAACATATTTACCTTTTTCTATGGAAGATGACAGGGTAAACCCAGGAAGTTGGGTTACACTTTTGTGACAATAGGGGGCGGAAAACTCTTTTTTTCAACAATTTGGAAATTTTTTTATAAAAGTTCGGCTGAACTATTATAGAATTTGGCCGAACTGTTATAGACTTCAATCGAACTTTTGAAATTAGTTCAGTCGAACTCATTCTTCCATTTACATTGAAGGTGTATTGATGGTGTGGGCAAATAGATTTTTTGCCAGAGATAGGAAAACCGACAACATAAGTTCAGCCAAACTCTTAAAATAATCCGATCGAACTTTAGTTTATAAATGCACCAGCTCGGACCCGTTAATGGTTTTGGGCTTATTAGCATCTACTTTTGGGTTATATGCATCTGGCTTATCTGCTTCAGGATTATTTGTGTCTAGCTTATCTATGTTTGTGTTTTTCGTGTCTGCTACATTTGTGTTTGCAGAGTCTTGCAGGGTCTTGATAGAGTCTTGATGGGTAATTCCTGTTGTTTTATTCTGGGTAATTCTTGTTGTTTTAATTTTTTCTTATGTTTTAATTTTATTTTTGTTTTTATGTTTGCAGGTAATTTTCCTCCGACTTCCTCATTGATTGCGGCCTCGTTGATCTTTGAATTGATGCCTCATCTCTGAATTGCGGCCTCGTCACTGAATTTCAGACTCGGCTCTGAATTGCGGCCTTGGCTCCGAATTGCGGCCTCGGCTCCAAATTTCCAGGTTGGCACCCTGCTATATATTCCACCACTTACTTTCAAGATATAAATTTCTACCTTTCCTTCTCCTTTTTAAAATTTTATGAAATCAACCCTCCTGCAATTACCCACCCTTGTGACCATGGCATCATTTCAATTCTTCATTTTTTTCATTGGTGTATTATATATAAGATCAAATATTTCATACAGGTCAGTCACTTCATCTAAAGAGAGGAAGGGTACTACTACTGAGAGGAAAGATAAGACTCCTTGTTCTGCTATTAGAACAAATCATACTGGTATCACATAGGATAAAGCTAATACTTATTTCCTGCTAAGAGAAGAAAAAAAATGCTTTATAAAAGTCTCAAACTAACGGTCCAACTGACTAGACCATATAATGGAGGTTTCCTCTTATCTAGTATAATCGACAAAGAAGCTGAAAAACTTATACTAAGAAATCCTCATACAATAAAAACACAATACAAAGGCTGGATGATAACATATAATCGATTAAATAAAGGCCATTATGAAATAAAATAAAATATATGAAAAATACTAATATCTCGAAGACGCTTATACTCAAACCAATAACTGCTAAGATAGATAGCACAAACCTATAGAAAATAAGAAAGCTAATACAGATTGATAGACTGGAACTGAGAAAATATAGAACAAATCATACTAATATCGAAAGGGAAAGCTCATATTGAGATCAGGGTCAAATATTAGCTCATGGATATTTAAACCAGAACAACAAACCTTTTGGCAAAGGACTTCCACTTAAGAAGGTCTTTCAAAATATTGATTTTCATGATAATCCTTCTGCCAGCTAATAATAGCCGCCCAATGACTTGCGAAGCTAAGAGATGAGAAGAAAGTGGAATTGGCACTATCTTCATCAGATCCTCATCTTTTGAACTACATAATAGTGGAAAATTAACCTCGGAAAATAAGGCCAGTAATGGTAAAAGAAAGCCACTGGTGGAAAATATTTTTTTGCAGATAAGGTTGCTGGAATGTTTTAATTTAACAAGACAATCACTTCCAACGTTCCAATGATAACTTGTTCACTCCCTCACTTTGGAGGTATGAAATTAAAGATAAATTTTCTAATTCATTTTCTAAAATTCCTCCTCTATCTAATATGCCTATATTATAGAGAAATATAAATAGGTCCCAAAACTAGTGTATGAATGACATTACAAAACAAAATTCATTTTATAAATCACTTTTGTTAATTTTCATATTTAATGGTTTATAAGGTTATATATTAGCCCTATCCCAATAGATTTATTTGATTCATAAATACATTATGTGGTATAGAACTATGTTTCCCTTATTTTGGAGGAGACAGAGTATATTTGTTAATCCATGATTCCCTAAATTTTACCCATTCACTACATCTATAGCCAAAATGAAGGTGGGATCACCTCCCTAATATTCCCCTTCAATTTTGGAATTTATAAGTCTTTAATTATATCAAAGGTACCTTGGATATTTACACAGAAATAGACCTTGAGATGAATATGAAGAGTTTTCACACATATGCTAGAATCTATGTAAATATCGACATCATCCATGATCTAATAGAAACATTTCTCATTAAGAGGAAACATTTAATTTGGTCTGGGGTAATCCAATTCCAATTCTCTATTTTTAAAATTTTATGAAATCAACCCCCTTGCAATTACCCTCCCTGGTGACCATGGCATCATTTCCTATGATTTACACTCTAATTTCATATATTTAGGACATTCTAGATTTACTCTCTACTATGAACTTGTTAGTTATCAAACTGGAAAAGATACTAAACCCAAAGGGGAATGGAAGATAAATTGAAAACCCTGTAAACAAAATTGAAAACAGAGAATTAATAAATATATGTCACACTTATGGGAATTAGACTCATATGGAACAAATCTAAGAAAAATGAAAAATAACTAACTGTTAATTTCAAAAGAAATGAAAAATAACAAACTGTTAGTTTCAATAGAGAACCCTATAAACAAAATTGAAAATAGATAATTAGTAAATATATGTCACACTTATGGGAATTAAACTCATATGGAACAAATCTAAGAAAAATGAAAAATAACAAACTATTAGTTCCAATAAAGAACCCTGTAAAAAAATTTGAAAACATAGAATTAATAAATATATGTCACACTTATGGGAATTAGAATCATATGGAAACAGATCCTAGGTGAGCTACTACTTACCCCGCTACTTGCTTTGATGTTCCTGCATTTTTTTGCTGAGTTTTATTTGGTGAGTGTTATCTATGAAGAGAAATCATCATCATTATCAGATGTGCTTCATAAATTGCTTAAAACTAAATTGCTTAAAACAAGGCCAGATGAAGTTCATGTTGTACATGATGAACCCACATAGGATAATGACGTCAATGAATTGGATAACATCATAGAGGCTATAGGCATAGTGTTTATCCAAGCTAAAAAACATATACACTCTTCCATGTGATACCTTTCATGACCTAAATACACTCTTTGGTTTCGTTTCCTTCATGCCATGTTATCTTCTTTTCACTTGGTATGTGGGTCTAGCTATATGAAGGAGAGTATCAAATTACTCGGGAAGCCTTTGAAGGGTTCTTTAAAGGATTATATTTTTTCCAAGACATGTCTTGGTATATTCCTTCATAGGTAGATTAACAAAAGGTCCTTTGGAGCATAGCTCAAAACTCCCATTTATCTATGAAACAAATACCTGTAAATCATTGGAACTCTATGTTGTTAATATTGGACAGATTTTCGCAAGTTTAAGGCATTTTATCTAGCATGTAGATGACACCCTTTTAGAGACTACTTTCATGTTTCCAATATTTTGGACCCTTGGGTACCTATTTATTATGGTTTTCAATGATAGATTTCTAATAAAGGGATAGATTGTAATGATCAAAACATTCATATACAACCAATAAATACCTCATAATCTACGATAAGAAGATGTTTAGATGCTTTTCTAGCTCAAAATAAAATAAAATTAGGATAATCTCAACTTAGAAGTTTGATCCACAATTTGTAGGAAATATTCCGTATAGGCTTAAATTGACATACAACCAATTCAAAGTTTCCACAGGGGAATCCATGTAATTGAATAAACAAAGCTTCACTGCACAACCTCCAACCAAATTAGCTTGTGTGATCAACAAAAACCCGGTAACACTTATAGTTCAAATGACTACGACTCAATAGTTGTAAGTGAATGCATAAATCAATGGCCTAATGCTGGAAGTGTCCCACAACCATACTAAGTCTCACTAACGGTCTGCCTCAAACTATTTTCATTTTCGGCCTTCCTCACTTAATTTTTCTCTGTTTCAAAATGACATGATTGACTTCAAATAAAACAACCTTAAAAAATGATTCAAAATGTCTAGCCCTTTGAGAATACCAAGTAAAACCAACAAACAACTCCAAATATTATAAAACATTCCATTCAGAAAATCCATTCTTTCAGTACCTTAAAATATACAGGGAAAGGAGGATAATAGCATTGCAGGTAGGGAAGATAAAGATGTCATAACAGAACTCTGATATATAAGCACAGTCTTCAGTTCCATTGTTTTGTAGGTAAAGTATTATCTTCACGTTAAAAAATTTTATAAGGTTACTCTAAAACAAGAGGCTTTCTCCCATTAATTAAAGGGAAAATTTAAGGCCTAAAACTAAACCTAAAGTGGCTGAATTTCCATCGGATTTTAGTCTTTATGTTGAGTGTTAAATTCTACAAATTTCTATGGGTAGATTCTGTAAAGGGCCGGGTAGTTTTGACTTCTACAATTTCTATAGGCAGAGTCTATAAAGGGCCAGGTAGCCTCTATATCTCATCTTTTATGAAAGGTGACATATCTAGTAAATTCCCCTACATTCAATCTCTGGAAAAGATCTAGATAGAAGTTCTTCATTTTAATAGCCATAAACCACAACCACTTTAAGGCAAATTGTGTACATGTGTCATTTCTCCCATAAAATCTTAAGGAGAACTTTAAAGCATGTGTCATTGCTTTTTCCCATTAATTTTAAAGCATGTGTCATTTCTCAAGGCTTTCTCACATTAATTCAATGCAAACTTTAAGGCCTAAAAACTAAAAGTAGTTGAACTTCCATAGCATACGATCCCCCAAACTCAAGTTGAGTAAAATGTTAAATGTTAAAAGTTGAGTGTTTTATGATGTAATGGGTCTTAATAATATAGATTGACATGGCTATATTGAACTTCCATAGCATATGATCCCCCATACTGAAGGTGAGTAAAATGTAAAATGTTAAAAGTGGAGTTCTTTATGATGTAATGAATCTTAATAATCTAGATTGACATGGTTGTATTTTATTAATGTACCTAAATTTACACCTTCCATGTTTATTTATTCTTGTAAAGTGTTAAAAGTGGAGTGTTTTAGGATGTAATGGATATAAATAATATAGATTGTGTTAAATATGATGTAATGGATCTTAATATTCTAGATTTACATGGTTGTATTTTATTAATGTACCTAAATTTACACCCTCCATGTTTCCTTATTCCTGTAAAATGTTAAAAGTGGAGTGTATTAATGTACCTAAATTAACACCTTCCATGTTTCTTTATTCTTTTAAAATGTTAAAAGTGGAGTGTTTTATGATGTACTGGATATAAATAATCTAGATTGACATGGTTACAATGATATGATGATAGTGTAGGTTGATGTTGAAGTTTTATAATTCTTGTACATATCAATTATTATAAATTATTAAACAATTTGATAAGTGCTAAATCATACTTCTTATTAAGGACAAAACTAATTTATGATGATAGTGTAGGTTGATGTTGAAGTTGTAAATTCTTGTACATATCAAGGATGAATGATAGTACAAGCCAAAGATGACATTATTATAAATTATTAAACAATTTTCTAAGTGCTAAATCATAATTCTTATTAAAGACATAATTAAATTGTAAGTTGAAATTTTTTTCTTAATGTTCTTAGCCTATTTATAGATGTCAAAATAAAGGTTTCTAAATGTGATTTCTCCCATAAATTTCACGGCAAACTGAATTCTAAGGCAAACCCTGTACATTTCATTTCTCCCACAAACTCATAAAGGTGTGACTTTTGACATATGTCATTTCTATGTCATTTCTATGTCATTTAAATCCCAAAAACTATAAGACAATGTCATTTCTCCCATATACTATAATGTAAAATTTAAGGCAAACTATGTATGTGTCATTTCTATCTTAAAATATAGGCAAGAAAAACTTTAAGGCATCTCATTTATAGATCTTATTTCTCCCATAACTTAAGGAAAAACATGGACATGCCATTTTTCCGACAAACTAAAAGATTTTTCCCATAAATTCAAGGAAAACTTTAAGGCCTAAAAACATAAAGTGGCTGAACTTGCAAAGGATTTTGAACTTCCATAGGATTTTAGCCTGTCTGTTGAGTGTTAAATTCTATAAGCTCTAAAGGTAGAGTTTGTAAAGGGCTAGGTAGCCTCTGGATCTCATCTTTTATGAAAGGTGACATATCCAGTAAATGCCCCTACAATCAATCTATGGAACATATCTAAATAGAAGTTCTTAATTTTAATATCCATAAACCACAACCACTTTAAGGCAAACTGTGTACATGTGTCATTTCTCCCATAAATTCTTATGGAATTTTTTTAAAGCATGTGTCATGTTGGGTTTCTCCCAGTAACTTTAAAGCATGTGTCATTTCTCAAGGCTTTCTCCCATTAATTCAAGGAAAAATTTAAGGCCTAAAAAGTGAACCTAAAGTAGCTGAACTTCCATAGGATATGATCCCCGAAACTCAAGGTGTCCTCCCTTTAATTCAAGGAACATTTTAAGTCCTAAAAACTGAACCTAAAGTAGCTGAAATTCCATAGGATAGGATCCCCAAAACTCAAGGCTTTCCCCCATTAATTCAAGGCAAACTTTAAGGACTAAAAACTGAATCTAAAGTGGCTGAACTTCCATAGGATTTTTGTTTGTTTGTTGAGTCTTAACTTCTACAAGTTCTAAAGGAGTCTGTAAAGGGCCAGGTAGCCTCTGGATCTCATCCTTTCTTAAGGCATGTAAAGGGTTATATAGCCTCTGGATCTCATTCTTTCTTAAGGCATGTCTTTTAATGTAAAGGGCCAGGTAGCCTCTCATAGGATTTTGGAATTCCATAGGATTTTAGTCTATTTTTTTAGTGTTAACTTCTACAAGTTCTAAAGGTAGAGTCTATAAAGTGCCAGTTAGCCTCTGGATATCATCTTTTCTCGAACGTGACATATCCAGTAAATGCCCATATATCCAATCTTTGAAATACAAATAGATTCATTTTAATATCCATAAACCACTACCACTTTAAGGCAAACCTTGTAGATGTGTCATTTTTCCCTTCTCCCATAATCATTTAGGCAAACTTTAAGGCATGTCTCATTTCTATTTTATTTCTCCCATAAACTATAAGGCAATTTGTCATTTCTCCGACAAACTCATAAAGGTGCATGACTTCTAACATAACTTCATCAACCACTACCACTAGTTGTTTTAGTAAGTGCATAAAATAATTTTGCAAACCATGCAATGTATTTTCTCCCACAAACTAAAGGTTTTCTCTCATTGATTCAAGGAAAAATTTAAGGCCTAAAAATTGAACCTAAAGTGGTTGAACTCTCATAGGATTTTGAACTTACATAGGATTTTAGTCTGTTTGTTGAGTGTTAACTTTTATAATTTCTAAAGGTAGAGTCTGTAAAGGGCCAGGTAGCCTCTACATCACATCTTTTCTCAAAGGTTACATATCCAGTAAATGCCCCTATAGTCAATCTCTAGAATATAAATAGAAGTTCTTCATTTTAATATCCATAAACCACTACCACTCTAAGGCAGACCTTGTACATGTGTCATTTCTCCCTTCTCCCATAAAATTTTATGAAAAATTTAAGGCATCTGTTATTTCTATTTTGTTTCTCCTAGAAGCTCATAAAGATGTGACTTTTGACATAACTTCATCAACCACCACAGCTAGTTGTTTTAGTAAGTGCATAAAATAATTTTGCAAACCATGTAAATGCCATTTCTCCCACAAACTAAAGGCTTTCTCCCATTAATTCCAGGCAAAATTTAAGGCCTAAAAACTTAACCTAAAGTGGCTGAACTCTCATAGGATAGGACCCCCCAAATTCAATGCTTTCCCCATGAATTCAACACAAAATTTAAGGCCTAAAAACTGAACATAAAGTGGTTGAAATTCCATAGGATTTTAGTTTGTTGGTTGAGTCTCAACTTCTACAAGTTCTAAAGGAGTCTGTAAAGGGCTAGGTAGCCTCTGGATCTCATCCTTTCTTAATGGTTGTAAAGGGCCAGGTAGCCTCTAGATCTCATCCTTTCTTAAGGCATGCCATTTCTATATGTGATTTATGCCATAAATTTTATGGAAAAATTTCATGCAAACCATGCATGAACCATGTATATGTGTCATAAATCTCCCTTGAACTCTAGGCAATGCAATCTTTAACACATCTCATTTATATATGTGAATTCTACCATATAATGTAAGTCAAACTTTAAGATAAACCATGCATGTATCATTTATCTCATGCACATGTGTCATTTATCCCATGCATCTGCAATAAATGTTAATTTAATATATTTTTATTGAATTTATTTTTTTCAAGGATAAGAAAACCTACTAAATATAGTTGAAAAATGGACATTATGCATAGATGTTTCTTTCTATCCCAATATAGGGAAAGCAGTGATTACATATGTGCTTTTCAATATTGTGGCTAGCAAGGTTGTCGAAAGGAAAATGAATATACTGGGAAGAAAAAAAAACAATGAGGCATATTATATTGCATTGATAGAACGCTTGGTAACATCTAGGGAGTATGGATCAAATGAAATTGTAGTTTTCACCAATTCCAAACTTGTGTGCAACCAGATGAAAGGCTTGTACCAAGTTAAGAAGGAGAGGCTAAAACAACTACATGGAAAAGAAAACAATATTGTTATCCAATTTCAATTTTTTAGTATCAGGCATTGTACAAATGTGAATAATATGTCTGCTGATCTATTGCATGTGGAAATTCCAATTCAGGATTCATATATGAAAGATGAATTAATATATGAATTAAAAATATATGGGGCAATGCCAATGCAATATTCATCTATAAAAAATTAATTAGTTTTGAGATGCTCTTCTTCAAAAATTCAAGATTCATCTCTGAAAGATGAATTAGTGTTGAGACACTCTCCTTCAAAATTTACTGATGGACATTGTAACATATCTTGGATATTTGTGTGTTTTGTACTTATAAATGCGTATTTTTTAATGATCATGTGTTTTTTTCAATTATATACCAAGTGTGCTCTCACCACACTATGTAAATCACAACTTGGTGAACTTCACATTTGCAAAAAGTGGTGAACTTCACATTTTTATAAAATTAAAATGTGAGTACTTCAACAAATTTTTGTTTAAATGGAGTTTCACGCTTTTTTTTTAATGACCATGTGTTTTTTTCAATTTTATACCAAGTGTGCTCCCACCATGTAAAGCGCAATTTTGTGAACTTAACATTTTTATAAAAAAATTTGTTTAAATTGAGTTTCGCACTTCAATTAGTGCTTTGAAAGTTGTGTTTTACATAATTTGTGTACACTGAATTACATTAATTTCCTAAAATTTATTTTGAATTTATTTTAAATACTAATTAAAAAAATAATTGTAAATGTCCACTGTAGATATATATATCATCGAGGATGAACGACGAAGATCAATAGAATCCCATATCTCCCCGTGAGAGGGGGATCGAGGATCGAGGGATTTTCATGGTATTTAAATATAATATTAAATATCCATACATATACATACATGTGTGTACATATGGAAATTTTTTTTTTTATCAATTTTGTGATTTAAATTAGTTGTTAATAAGTTTCATTTTTTATTTACTAGGAGCTAAGAGGAGAAGGGTGTCTACTCCATCAATAGAGCATGCCCATGGTTCATGCAATGGTGGCATGGTTCACGCAATTTAATCAATGAATATGTGTACATGTATTTATATGTATGAATGTATTTTTGAATTCATTATAAATTCATATTTTTTATGAAGCTTCTCTCTCGTCTCATGAGGTTGGTGGTGGTTCACATTCCCTTGGGCCATCAATAAGTGCTGGCGGATTGCATGAAGGTGGTGACATGTATTCCCCCAAAGGTCAATCAACAGATGGTGGTGTTGGTTCTCAACCAATCGTTGGTCAATCTAGTTCTCAGCGAGGTCGTTCGGGTTCTCAACAATCTCAGGGTGGGCAAGATGTTAGCCAACCACATCGAGGTGGTCATCAATTGAATATTATTTTCATTCAATTTGTACAAATTTGTTTAAGTATTTTTTTAATATATAAAATTTTATATATTGATGCAGAGGCTGAAAATGATACTCCAAATTTTGCTCAAAAAATACGTAGGGTAGAACGTGTTCAAGAATAAGGTTGTCCGCCAACCATGGCTTATCTGTACAACATTTCCGATATACCTTGGAAAAAAAACATGCAACAATGCACCTTAGAAAGGTGTGAAAATATTCATGCAAAATTGAAGAGAGATCTCATGGCTTGGACTCTACCTGTTGAGAGTCGACAAAGCTTGGAAATAGTTACACACTCTTTAAGAAAACTAGTAGATGTGTACCTAAAGCTTGGGCCAACCATTGATAATTTTGTAGAAGTGATGAGAAAAGAAAGGAAATAGAGATGGGTCCGGATAAATGGGAGGTTGTTAAAAAAAGAGTCACAACAGAAATGGCCAAGTCTATGTTTAATTTCAAAGAAGGGTCGAAAAGAAATATGCTGAAGGTGAAATATTTCAAGCACTCTCAGCACTCTCATATAGCTCACGATTTGCATGGTAGACACCTTCTAGCCTATGGAAGACTCCCATGTAACAACAAGGTTATGCTTTATTTTGCAAAATTATTTTATGCAGAATTATTTTTGCAAATGAAACCCAAGTACAATGACCTTCCCTCTGAATTTTTTGGTCCTAGGAAAGGTCGATTGTGTGACCGTAGGGGTGGTAGGCATGATGTTGAGTTGCTTTGCCCTGAACCACCATTGGTTAGTCGACCTCCTCGTGTTGAAACTTTGCAGTCAAAGATGGATGCCACTTCTCAAATTAGTTGAGAAGCAAGGGATGCCATCATTGACAATGTTCATAGTGGATTGGGTGGAGTTTATTTTTGTTTGAATCAACAAAGAGCACGTGATAATGCACACGCTAATTTTGTGTATTATATAGATGAAGATATTTACAACATGAGTGTTGAAGATCTCAAAACATATGCAAATAATTGTCGCAATGGTTGGAAGGACCTAATTGTTCATGAGGAAGAGGGCATGGGAACGTTATGTGTTAATGGTTAGGGTTAAATTATTTTAACACATGTATAATTTGTAATAAATACATATACAAATACATTTATTTATATACATTAATCTAACAAAAATGTTTCATTATATGTTAACACCATTTGTAGCTGTCATGCTTGATGAAGGAAGAAAATGTTAATATCACAGTCGGAGCCTCCGGATCAAACAATCAAGATGGGTCTCAACATCAATCATACGATCAAGGTGGTTCTCACCATCAAGATATGTTGGAAAATGTTAGTGTTTTTTAAGTGAACATGATGATGTACAATTATTTTTTATCTATTATTATATATATCGAAACATGATGAGATATTTTTAAAATAAATAATTGTGCACACATGTATTATATAGATGAAGATATTTACAACATGAGTGTTGAAGATCTCAAAACATATGCAAATAATTGTCGCAATGGTTGGCAGGACCTAATTGTTCATGAGGAAGAGGGCATGGGAACGTTATGTGTTACTGGTTAGGGTTCAATTATTTTAACACATGTATAATTTGTAATAAATACATATACAAATACATTTATTTATATACATTAATCTAACAAAAATGTTTCATTATATGTTAACACCATTTGTAGCTGTCATGCTTGATGAAGGAAGAAAATGTTAATATCACAGTCGGAGCCTTCGGATCAAACAATCAAGGATGGTGAGACCCATTTAACAGATTCTGATTCCGTTTGATTTTTTTGGGATGGCGGTAAATTCTTCTTCCTTGG
This sequence comes from Pinus albicaulis, assembly GCA_034641835.2. Lineage (NCBI taxonomy): Eukaryota > Viridiplantae > Streptophyta > Pinopsida > Pinales > Pinaceae > Pinus > Pinus albicaulis. The sequence continues at coordinate 1,665,888,430 of CM076578.1, read as the reverse complement.
GAGATGTTCCAAATCCACCATCACAAGTATGAACAATTTTTCATTTTTAAAATTTATTTTTTTTAAGTTATATATTCCACCTCAAAAAGTTCCATTAAAAAATGAGATATATCTATATGTTGAGTTATTTTAAATTTTTTGAATTTTAGGTTTTTGGAGATTTTCTTTCTGAGCCACTCTTAGGAGATGTGCCAAATCCACTAGCACAAGTATTCAATTTTTCACTTATATATATATATATATATATATATATATATATATATATATGTTTTTAAGTTATAAGTTATAAATTGAAGTATAAAAGCTTTATTATATCTATATCTATATCTATATCTATATCTATATATATAACTGTACATGTATATTGTACAGTTTACTATTGAAGATGTTCATGTGGGGGAAGTTTTAGTAGACAAGCAACAAATGGAGAGGGAACCTCATGAGGTATTGCATGATTTTTTTTACATTTTGTTTTTTACATGAATTTATATCTATTCTCACTCAATTTTAAAACATTAAATTTTAATGTTTGTACACATTGTGTACGGGTTCCCCATGCTTCCTAGGATAGCTTGAGGATCGTGACTATGCTGGGAGAGACACTACATCCATTTGTATTTGATGGATGATGCACATGTGCACTATTTGATGGATGATGCACATGCACACGTGAAACATTATATTTTTAATAGATTTATTCTTAAATTTACTTTTTTATATACAGTATTCTCTATATGCAGTCTTATATAACTTGATACTTGATACTTGTGAGATCTAAAAAATTTGGACATATTTTATGTGAACTACATTTGGTACATGTGAATGTCATATATAATGTTTTTAAAACTTAATTTTTGGATGGTTTAACTACATTTATCATGTAAAGTAATGTTACAGTGTTATATAATTTGTTTTGTTTTTAAAGTGTTATGGTTGAACTACATTTGGCATGTGAAGTAATGTTACTTGATACTTGATACTTGTGATCTATAATGTTTTTTTGTTTTTTTAAACTCAAGTTTTGGATGATTGAACTACATTTGGCATGTGAAGTAATGTTCTTTTATAATTTTTTTTTATTTTAGAACTTGAATTTTGGATGGTTGAGCTACATTTGGCATTTGAATTAATGTTGTGATGTATAATGTTTTGTTTTTAAAACTTAAGTTTTGGATGGTTGAACTACATTTGGCATGTGATATAATGTTTTGTTTTTATTGGATAGTTTAACTACAATTGGCATGTGAGGTAATGTTGTAATATTATGTTTTTGTTTTTAAAACTCAAGTTTTGGATGGTTGAACTACATTTGGCATGTGACTATGATAGAATGTTTTGTTTTTAAAATTCAAGTTGTCGTTTTCCAAACAAAAAAAAAATAACATGAATATTCCTACATGTAGAAATGATTTAAGTACATGTTTGAATATATATGTTAAAATGATTGAAGTAAAATACACACACACACACACACACAGAGATATATATAAACAATCATAAGATTTTAGGTCTTGTTAGATGCATCAAACAATCATAAAATTTTGAAAATGCATTTTATAATGTATATATATCTAGTACGTGCAACATTTTTCATGAATGCATGTATAGAAAAAATACTTTCACTTAATTCCATTCTAGAACATATATATCTAGTACTTGCAACATTTTTCATCAATGCACATAGAAAAGCTACTTTCAGTGAATTGCATTCTAGAACATATATATCTAGTACTTCAACATTTTTCATCAATGCAAATAGAAAAGGTACTTTCAGTTAAGTGCATTCTAGAACATATATATATTCATTATGTGAAACATTTTCATCGATGCACATATTAAAACTACTTGAACAGTTAATTTCATTCTAGAACAAATATGTACAGTACTTGCAACATTTTTCATCAATGCACATAGAAAAGCTATTTTCAGTTATTTTCATTCTAGAACATATATATGTCTAATACTTCTAGAACATATATATCCAGTACTTGCAACATTTTTCATCAATGCACATAGAAAAACTACTTTCATTGAATTGCATTCTAGAACATATATATATCCAATACATGCAATATTTTTCATCAATGCATGTATAGAAAAGCTACTTTCAATTGATACTAGTGTCCATGTATCAAAACAATGTACATGTGAAAACAGTTGCACAGATAACATAATAAGGCAGTTCAAATTTTAGTTGAGTTCTAGAAGTTCTAAAACATGAATCCAAAAAGAAGAAATTGTTGGGCAGTTAAATCAAAAAAATTCTAATGGAATGTCATCTTCAATGATCTGTTCATGATCGGATTTTGGAATTTTCCATTTGTTAATTTTCATTTTTTTCTTTGATTGAACCTATATTAACTTTATGCGTGCTGCACACACCAAGTGACTATATTGAAAACTTATGACATCAGGTCCATAGTCTTCAAAGTAAAAAAAATCCCCACTTTGAATAGTTTGTCTGAAAAAATAATCTCTCAGTATAATAGATCCTCTTTCATATGGAAACCCACGATCATTATAGCTTTCTAATAATTTCATCTTTCGTTCAATGCAACACATCAAATAATACTTCACATTTTCATCATTGTCAGTAGGTGCAATTACAGAAAAAACATCTCCTGCACAATATTACGTATTTAGATTTAGATCATAATTAACATGAAAAAATAACTTTAAAATAATTTTAGTATCTATTTCTAGATCTCTATCATTTGAAAGAAATTCAAATGTTACCTTCTCTAACAATATCAGAAACTCGATCACCATCAGATGATATTGTAGTCTCTGATTGCACTTCTTCAAACATTGCAACGAACATTTTCCCCTTTGTATTTAGCTCTGTATGTTTCCAATCTTCTACATACATTTTGTTTTCAAAAAAATCATTGGATTCTGACTTGTCTATGAAAACATGACAAAAACAAGAATATTTTATTTTACCCAATGCAAACACATTTGTGGACAACTTTGTTTTAATTGAATTCAATTTTTGAGTCCCTTTTATTGTTTCAACGTCATTTCCAATTGATCTATCTACATCTTCGATCCCAATATGCCAAAAAAACCTATATATGGAAAATTCAAAGTATAATGTAAATATGATATCAAAATACCATCAAAGATAATCATTATGATAAATATACATTGTTTAAAATTGGATATCCAATAAAAATTAAACTGAATGTACCTTCATAATTCCCTTGATCAGTTAGACTCATGGCTTAGATCAACGATGCACCATTGAACAACTTCTTTAGCGTCTACAAGTCGGTTTGAAGAGGGGTTCATTTGATATCTTCGAAGTTATTTTTTTATGCATGCCCTTGCATCGTCTTGTTCTCCTTTTCTATGGCCAGTCTCAAATAAGTTCCAAAAATGTTTAATGCAGGTTTTCATATGAAGACAACACAACCAAAAGAATGATCGTGAAGATTTGAATTGACCTGCGCATCCATCTAACCATATACAATGTTCATTTAATATTATTCCATGACTTTTCAAGGGGTCATAAATCTTTCCAAAATAGTGTTGTACAAAATATGTATCATGTGTATGATCATCACTAATATAAAAGTGATATTCTTTAATAAGATGCCGATTTTCACTCGTTCTTTCTATACGATCGACATTTTGTTTAGAATGTCTATATAGAATATGGACGAGAATGGAGATGTGGTCATAATGATAGTATTCACTGTAAATTTCTTTTTGTGGAACAAATGTGTAGTTTTCTACAAAATCAATTACTGACGAAATGGTCCTTGATGGAAAAAATTCACGGGGTTTTTTTAATTGCAAGTCTTGCCATCGAGCTCTATGAGAATGCTTGGTGTATTTATAAATTTCTGCCTCGAACTTTCTCAAAAAATCTATCACAAAAATTTCTTCTTGTTGTAATTCAATTCTTTTAGCATTATTTGAATCTTGAATCGATGTATGCATATATTCATATCTCTTCCATTTCACTTTCATGTTGGACAATGATTGACCATTTATATCAGTATGATATTTGTTTTGAAATTTACTCAAATTTCCACAATCATCGCATTTTTTACCACCAACACATTTCTTTTCATAAAATAATTCATCGCCTTCTCTTCCACATAGAATTTGAGATATGAAATCATGGATAGTGGAAGGAGGAGGTGAATATTTCCAAAATGTTCTACCAAAATTAGGGAATGTGTCATAATATCACTGAAATTCCACATGATAATGACAACAACAAGTGTCACGTACAGTGATAGGTTTTACATACCATGGTTTATGTTGAACAAAAGAATTGATTGAGACATGAATTTCACGATTCTCTTCTTTGAACTTGTTTAACAACTCTATCTGAGTGATGTCCAAGAAATGCTTTTCATGTTCTTCGTACCGATTTCGTGTTGTCCTTCTTCGCATCACATCCCTTGCATTTGGCGAAACATGTGAATTTTTCTTCCAATATTCATATATTTTATTTTTAACATTTTCTCCAAGTCTATATTTTTATGGTTTCCTACAAATAGCTCTCCAAGAAGCGAGTTCATCATTTAAATCTATTTGAAACTGAAATTTCTGATGTTTGTGAAAAACATTTCTTGAGGTTCCTAATGCTTGTGCCATAGATTTTACCAAGTGATTCTCTTTAGTACTTGATGAAACCACTACCATATGTATTTTTGTATGTACAACTAAATTTTTTTTCTGTCTAGATCTTCTAAATGAATTTATAGAACTATTTAAATTTTGTATCAAATTTTCCTTCATTTTTTTTTATCTTTTGTTGATTTTTGAATACCCAATAAAGTCATAGCTTCTTTTAATTTCCTTAATGATAGGAGACCTTTCAACATTTTGGATTGAACTATCACATTTTCCTTTATGAGATACGCATCAAAAATGAGTTAACACAATATCATATAACATGGTCAGCTCTTTTATCTCCATATGTGTGAGCGTCAAAATTTTCTAACATCTCATCATCGACATTGATTTCATGTGTACATATTTGAATGAATAGTACAAAATAAGTTTACATATTCAATAAATAACTAAATTAAGAAATATTTATAATTTAAATAATACGTGCATGTGTTCAACACACACACACACACACCTTGTGATTCAATTTCTTCACTTGAATTTCTTTCAAAATTTTCACAATCTTCAATCATTGGCTCAATATCTCTTTCACTTTCTCTTTCAAAATTTTGTATCTCATCATCAAAGTTTTGAGGAATATCTCTCTCTGTTTACATTGCAAAATATTTTTCAAATTAGTTCATAAAATAAAAATCAAGCTTCACATTTTACACTAGGAAAAATTTAAATATCAAATTCATAATATTTACATTTACATACCTGCTTCAACTTCTAGTTGAGGTTGATTTTCCATTTCAATATTTGAGAGTGCTTCTCTATTTCTTTTGCGAGATTCTCTCCCCTCTTCTCTACGTTCATTAGGGTCTCTTGTTCGATCATATTTTCTTGCGCAATTCCTTTGATTTCCCATGATAATAGAGTATGAAGTTCAAAAAATTTCCTTCAAAAATTTAGACAAAAAATCAATTAAAAAAAACATCACAAAATATTTAATTTAAAAATAAAATCATTTTAAAATTTTTGCAAAAAATACATACTTCAATCCAAAACACATACTTTAAAAAATCCAAGAAAAAAAATGTCTTATAAAAATGAAATGAAGCTCAAAATATTTCCTTCCAAGTCCTACGAAAAAATACACTTAAAAATTTAGACAAAAACTCATTTTCAAAAATCATTATAAAAGATTTACTTCAACCAAAAACACATACTCTAAAAAATGTCACTTCAAAAAATACCTCCAAAAAATGCCCATTGAAAATTAATTCCAACTTCTTAAAAAATGCCACTTTAAAAAATAATTCAAAAAAGCCTCTAAAAAAATATCACTTTAAAAAATACTTCCAAAAAATGTCGTTTGAATATCAAGCCTAAAAATATTCCTTTCCAAATTAATTCCAAAAAATGTCTTTTGGAAACTAAGTCCAAAAACCTCTAAAAAGAAAATACATCCAAAAAAATGTCCTTTCAAAATTAAGCCCAAAACGTTAAAAAAATGAAAATTAAGCCCAAAACTTCTAAAAACAAAATACCTTAAAACCAAAAAATGTATTTTGGAAATTAAGCCCAAAAACCTCTAAAGGCAAAATACATCCAAAAAAATGTCCTTTGAAAACTAAGCCCAAAACTTCTAAAAACAAAATACCTTAAAAAACAAATGAAAATTAAGCCCAAAACCTCTAAAAAAAAAATACCTTCAAAAAAAATTAAGGCCAAAAAACATCCAAAAAATTTATCACATACCTCCAATAAATGTCGTTTGAATGTCCCCGGATGCGGGTGATCAAACAAATGACTAGAAGAATGGGATAGGGGTTTGACGAAGCGGTTCGACACCTGCCCACCCTGGACGAGAAGGTATATACATGGCCGCCCAATGGATCTCAGCATTTACAGCCCACACAGTTCACAGGATTGTGGTCTAGAGTTTTGGCCTTCTGCATTATGACTATCGTGCAGGGTTCTGACCTCGCATGCCTCTGCATGCTGGAGCACTCACCTCTCTTCAATTCTCATGATCGAACGGAGGATCCTCGTAGCAGGAGCAGGAATGGTAAAGGGTAGCTTGGCGTTCATTTCTCCTTGCAGCTTAGGCGGTCACACCGGCCCCTTCTCAATTCTATTTATGGTTTGAAAATCGTTTACCCGCTGGTGGATGTCTGTTCTACTTTGCAGCTTATTGAATGTGACAGAGAGAGGAATGGGAGTTGGAAGACTGGTTGTGGTCCTACTGCAAGGGCGTTGAGGGAGATTTTGACTCTGTTCACAAGTGCCTTGGGCCCCCTGCCGCATTTGGACAATCCAACATTTGTGTTCGCTCCTCCTACTCTTGGTTCCAATATACCGAGGTTGAGACACAGAATGAGAAGCCGCAGAGGCGGCAACAGAGGTCTCTCCTCCACCCGATCCTCTAGCCCGTCCTATGCTTCGCCTGCTACTTCGAGAGGTCGTGTGGGCGGCCACTATCCTCGTACGCGTAATGGGAGATGGAGTTCTTTGGATTCTCGTCACAGGGGCTCCCACACTCCCTGTCCTCCTTCTTATGTTCCTCCTCCCACCACTGGTTCTGCTCGATTCATCTTCAATAGTGCTCTGAATCACCCGAGAATCACGGCCATATTCACAGTAGTTTTTCATGAGACAACCCAAATGGAGGACACCACTTCTCCTGCGATGGACATAGGTGTGGAATTCGCCCAAACTTTGTTCCCTCATGATGGGGTTGACAGTGCGGCAAGGAAGCCTTTGGAAGCTCCAGCACGTAGAATCCCAGAGGTGGAGATGGCGCAAGCTGACCTTGGCCCATCAGTATCTGAAGAAGCTTTAGCCTCGGACCTGCGTGCTTCATGTTGGTGCCGCATCGTGGCAGAAAATATTGATGAATAGTCAGTATTCTGTGGTGTTTTTCTCTGTATCTGCGGCTCATTCTATTGAGCTGGTGTCTGTTAACTCGGTTAAGTGGAATTCCGATTTGTTTTGTTCATTTTGGACTTTAAGCTCCCCTGCGTGCATTTTGGAAAACTGTCAGACTGGTTTCCCTGTTACAGGGCAGTCTCCTCTTATGTTTCTCCTGCTATCTCTGCTTCTTTCCGGAGCAGGTGTCTTGACTGCGGTCACTATGTAATTTTACTCCTCTGTTAATAGAATTAATCTTACTTAGAAAAAAAAAATTCCTTTGAATGTACCTCCAAGAAAAGTCCTTAAACCCAAAACAATCCTTTGCAAAAATGTCCTTTGAATGTACCTCCAAGAAAATTCCTTAAACCCAAAACAATCCTTTGCAAAAATGTCCTTTGAATGTACTTCCAAGAAAAGTCCTTCAACCCAAAACAATCCTTTGCAAAGTCAAACCTTTGAAAAATCATACCAAATGAAGAAATGTGTGAAATTATGTGAAAATAATGAATGCTTTTACGTCAATTTATATTTCCACGAAATGTTTTTATTGGAGGGGTTTCGTTGTATTTTCCGGCCGATGGAAAGTGAAGTAAAAGTTCGACCAAACTTTTACTTGAAATTCAGTCGAACTTTTGTGTCATTAGACTTAATGGGCCGTCGACGCAAAAAAAATAAATCCGCCTAACTTTTTTTAAAAGTTCGTCCAAACTAACACATCTGCACCTATGCAGAACCAAGCTCTAAATACATTTCTTCAACTTTGGACTGATTAAAATCCATGAAACATTCTAAATTAATTTTCGGAACCAAGATAAGAATTTTCAGAATTCAATCGAATTTAAGGAAATATAACTTTTATGGAACTTCATAAATATTTACTAATTTTAATTAATTTTGTAATAAAATGGGTGCAAACAATTTTTGAATTTCATTATGATTTAGTGAAATCAATATTTTGTATCTTCCAAAATACGATGTAAAAAAAATTAAAAAAATTATGGTGCATTACATTGGTCCGTCGTTTGTAATGGGTAGTTTTTAGATTTTAGTTTATAACTTATATGTTGAGAAATTTCATGCGTCGCGAAACATATTCAAAATATGCAGTTTTTCCATATTGGATCATTTTAAAAAATTCTAGTAATTATGATAAGCATGATTTGGTTTTGTAAATATAACAAAACCGAAGTATACTCTGTCTAGATTGTTGTAACACATTTTGTTTCTTAAAAACACAAAGTTTCGAGCAATACACCAGCGCGTATTAACATGAATTTTTATGAATCCTTTGATTGTTAAAAAACACACACTCAAAGAAATGTTAAGTTGACATATCAAAAGTGTATAAAATAATTCCAAATAAAAGTAATAGAAAGCTAATAAAATTTCTAACAACTTTTATTTTTATCAAAAAATGAAATTCTAAACAGAAAAATTTTATTGGCTTGTAGAAAGTCGAAGAACAAAAAAAAATGAAATTTTTTCTGAAAAAAGGGAAAAATATAAATAATCATGTAACCTTTTTTAAAATATAAAGATGACTCTACCTCGAAATTAGCATTTTCGCTATGGTTCATTCTGCTTCATAGAATGAAAAGGATTTTTCATATTTACTCTTGAACCATAATAATAAGAATAAGAATAACAATTTAGAGATACATTTACTCACCTTAGTTGAAGACCTTAGGAAATCATTGCGGTTGTGATTTTTTTTTAGGGCAGGTGTATTTTTGGCGGAAGATGCTCAACTAGCTTCCACCCCGATTGACCTAAAATATTCCAAATCAACAACACAAATTTTAAAACAAGGGTATTAGGCGGAGCAGGAAATAGAGTTGGAAAACGAGGCCAATGTCAAAGGCACAGGAGCAACAGCACCATATTCTCGAGCAAAAGCAAGAGAACGTGCGAGGGAACAAGCTAAAGAACAAACTCAAGAACAATCAAATGGAGTTGCAAAGGCTCAAATATATCTTCATCCTCGAAGGAAGTTGTTTTCTTTCAATTAGGCATCTACAAGCCCGATTGTGCCTAATCTCCACTTGAAAAATGCACCAGCATCCGAAAACTTGGGAATCGACAACAACGCAGCTAATCCACAAATGGGTATGCGAAAAAATAACAATATAAGTAGTAGTTCATCAAATTTGATCTCTGAAAGTTTTAATCTTGAGGCCTTGCAACAAAAGCCATTTTATCAATACTTGGTTTCACATACAAAAAATTAAGTTGCGTTACTGAATTACTCTATAGTCACATAGTTCGATGGACCAGCAGCCATGACGTTTCCCTATGAAATAACACCGACTCATAGCAAAGCAGCCGAGAATTCAAACCTACATATGAATAAAAGTAATCTTTGAAGCTCAAGTGCCTCAAAATTTCAGGTCCCTTTAGAATTTTGCAGAGATTGTGATGCCGAAGCAGCTTCATCATGAGTTTATTTAGTATCCAACCAGAGCCTCAGAATATTAAGTTCCCCCCTATGTGGAACTCCAACAACATATAAACATATTTTTGGAACAATAACACTAATAATATTTTAGTATCGATGCCTTTGAGGTTTTTTGGTGGGAGGTGTATTTTTGGTTGATCCCACACCATGGGCTCCACCACAAGTAGTTGAAACTTTCGGTAAATTTGTTAAAAAAAATAATTAACTCCCGCATGAAGATTTAACTATATTTAAAGAGGAAGTTAACTAAGCGTTGAGTAAGTGTAGTTATGTGATAGATGAATTCGGTAAGTGTGTCGATGTCAAGCAAGTTGTTAGTCGAAAAAGATAAATATGCTTCACTGGGTCATTGTATTTAGATATATTGAAGTTCGTGTTATTAATAGAAGAGTCGTAGATTGTGTTTGTTTTTTTTGTGAATTGCTTTCTGTTTTATATCCGTTGCCTTTCCAAAAAAATTGTATTGGAGATCATGAAGGATTAGAAGATCTGTGGAGCCTGCAGTGCCGGTGAGAAGAGGACCAAGAGCAAAAGGCCATATTTTTATCTTTTTTGCAAAATCGACTGATAGTTAAGGAGCGCATTGGCCTGCACATTTTTAGTGGAAAAAGCGTGCAGCTTCCACTCCTTATTTGAAAAACTGCACAGTGATAGTGAAACTTACGATTTTCAGAAATCGAGTTTATTACGTAGTTAATTAGTTTCGGGGGTGCACAATCGGGCTTTAAGTTAAAAGCCTGACGACCGTGAGAAAAATATGTCATCACTTCTAACGCTTTAGTAAAAAAAAATTCAACAGGTTAATACGCATGCATTAGTGAACATGAAAGGAAAGTTTTAGAAGGATTTGTATCAACCGTTTTAAAAAGTTTGATTTCTTTAAATAGTTTTTGCATAGACCACATGGAATTTTGTTTAAAGAGTTTTTTAATAATACGAGGCAATTTCTACAAAAGGGTTTTCATTATTAAGGCCTTTATATAAATAATTTTTTTAAGAGTAATTTTTTATAATATTTTTTAAAACGAGATTTTTTTAAACGTTTAAAAGTTAAATGTGGAATATTATAATAATTTTTTTTTAAAGAGCTTATTATATATGTATTTTCTTATATAAAAGAAAATAAACATGGATTTTTATAGAAAGGGATTTTTTTTAAAGGAGTTTTCCAAAACTCATAAAACGAGAAATTTAGGGTTTTTGTTAGAGAATATTTTTTTGAAGTGGCAACATTGAGTTTCCAGCCAAAAATTATTTCTTTCATAGGGAAATATTGTGATATGTGGGCCACTAATATGGATACCATGTTAAAATCGCATAATGTTTGGTATCATGTCATGGTTGGATTTGCAGAACCTGAGAATGACGTAGAAGGACGAGTACTCAGTAGTGCAAAAAGGGAACAATGGACAAAAGAAAAAAGGAAGAATGCACAAGAGTTACCTCTTATCCAACAGGGAATGGACCGAGCAGTGTTCTAGAAGATTCTAATCAGGTATTCAGCAAAGGAAGCAAGGGAAAGTTTGGGGACAAACTATCAAGGTATGGCCAAAGACCATATTGTTAAATTGCAAAATACTAGGAGATATTTTGAAAGTATGCAGATGAAGGAGACAAAGGACATCTATTTTTTCATGAATCGAGTTATTTATATTGTAAATTATTTAAAAAATTAAGGTGAAGAAATTAAAGATCGAACGGTGATTGAGAAGGTTCTTAGATCTTTGTCTACCAAGTTTGATGTTGTGGTAGTAGCCATAGAAGAAGCCAATGATTTGGAAAAATAGATAGTTGATGGGTTGATGGGATCACTTCTATCACATGAAGCAAGGATAAAGAGAATTAAGAATTCCATTTTAGAAACTTCTTTCAAAATTCAAGTTTCTATTTCAATATGCCAATGCAGAAGTAGATCAAGAGGCAGAGGATGAGGCGGAAGATATGGTAGTCAAAGAGATGGTCGAGAAGAGCGTGAACATGAAAGTGGGAGCAAAAGTTTAGTCTTCAACAATAATAAAAAATATGGAAAATCAAAGGTGAGATGTTATTAATGCAATAAATTTGGTCACTGTGATCCTGATTGCAGGAAAAATATAGTTGATCAAGGAAACCATAGAGCTAATGTCTGTATAGAGAAAACTAACTCCATGTTCCTAGCTTGCAACACCATGCATGAACCTTATGATAATGTGTGGCTATTAGATAGTGGTTATAGTAAGCACATGACACGAAGCAAGAATTTTATTGCAAATTTGGATCAATATGTGAAGACATAGGTAAATTTGTTGACTAACAAGACTGTGGATGTTGATGGAAAAGGAGTGGTCAACATTCTAACCAAGAAGGGGGAGCCAAAGACAATATCAAAGGTATTTTATCCCCCTGGACTCCAACATAATCACATAAGTGTTGGTCAATTGACGCAGAAGGGATATAGAGTTATCTTCCAAGGATAAGAGTGTGTTATTTATGAAAAGCCCCCAAGCAAGACGCTGATAGAAAAGGTGCAAATGACGAGGAACAAACTATTTCCTCTAATTATGAAATATAATGATCAAGTCAGTTTTTTAATGTTGGAGGTTATAATGATTACTGGTTATGACACTTTCGGTTTGGACACTTGCACTTTTCTCGATTAATATCGTTGTAGCAGAAGCAGATGGTCAGAGGATTACCTCCCATTAAAGAACCTGCTATTACTTGAGAATGTTGCATCTTGGGAAAGAAAAATAGTGAAAGTATTCTAAAGGGAGTTGAATACAGAGCAAGAAAACCTCTTGAGATGGTGCATACAAACTTGTGTGGACCTATGAGGACATAGTCGATTGGTGGAATTTGTTGCTTCCACACTTTTATTGATGACTCTAGCAGAAAGACCTGGGTTTACTTCTTGAAGCATAAGTCTAAATATTTTACAAAGTTCAAAGAGTTAAAAGCATTATCATAGAACGAAAGTGATCAACAGATCAAGGTATTAAGGTCAGATCATGGTTGAGAATATGATTCGAAGGCATTCCATGAGAACTAGAAACAACTTGGAATCAGAAGATAGTTTACAGTTAGGTACACACTTAATACATAATGATATAGCAGAGAGAAAGAATAGAAAAATCATGAACATGAAAAGGAGCATGTTGAAAGAAAGAAACTTGTCTAATGAGTATCGGGCAGAAGCAGTTGCATGTGTTGTTTATGTGATAAACAAATCACCTACAAAGAGTGTGATGAACGGAGTACCAGAAAAAGCATGGTCAGGTATGACATGCCGTGTATCTCATCTCAGAGTTTTTGGATGTGTAGCCTATGCACATATGCCTAAGCATATAAGAGGAAAATCGGATGATAAAAGAGAAAAATGCATATTTACTAGTTATAGTGAGCAATCAAAAGCTTACAAATTGTATGATCCTGTCACCAAGAAGACCATAATCAACATAGATTTTTTGTTTAAAAAACAAGAGTCATGGAATGGGACTGTAGATAAAACATTTGATGCACAAGCACCATTAATGGAAGAGGATGATGTAGAAAAAAAGGAGTAGCAAGAACGAAAAGAGAAGATACCAAACAGAGTCACACCAGCAAGGACTCCAAGATTTTCAAAGCAGCATGGATCTTCAAGAAGAGTAACAAACCATAATTCTCCCAACAATTACTCTAGTTAGGAAATTCTTTTTTCCTAACTACAGTGAAGTATAAAATAACCTTTTTTCCTCTCTTTTTCCATTGCATGGAAATGTTTATTCCTTAATGTTAAATTTGTACTAAAACCAGTTCTTCGTCATTTTGTTTGATAGTTATTATCAGTTCCGTGAATTTTAATGTTTAGAGGTCCATTCTCTTCGAATGGTTAAATTTTATTGCAAATAGAAGCACGTAGTTTCTTCTATATGGTTATCATGAATTTTTATTCTTAATGAAAAAGAATATGTGCCTTCGTTTCTTCATGCGTTTTCTCTTATTCTTTTTTTTGTTCGATGTGTTTTCTTTCGAGGAACTCAGTTCTTATGAAGGCTATTTTAACATGCATTAGCATCATCTTCAACTCTTTTAACGTACAATTTGATAGAAATTTCCTCATGTTCATCAACCCTTTTATTGTTATTCTTTTAACAAATAATTTGATAGAAATTTCCTCATTTTTTCCATCCCTCTTATTGTTATTCTTGAGAGCGCATTTGAAGGCCTCATTATGCTTATTTGTAGATATGGAAGTGTTTCCATGGAGTGAAAGCAACCAAACAATCAACTTCTAGGGAAGAACTTCCTCATTTCCTTGTGCTCAAGTAAGCTCAAGGGGCTCATGTTGTTTTTTGGGGCATTTCCAAATCAAATTAATACACATCTTCTGAGGTTTCGTTGTTGTCAGTTTGTATGCATCTATGCTTTAATGTCACATGATATTATGGTTTTATTAAATGATAGACGTAACATTTACCTATGGTATGGCTTTTGTATTATGAAGGAGTGAAATAAATTAATTTAATTTTTTTTATGAGGTAGGAGAGACAATACATTTGTATTGCCCGAATCATAGTAATTTTTTTTGTTTATCTCCTCGACGTAGCACAGATATATCAATAAGTTAGATAGACAATTTACATTTAGCTATCTGATTGTAACTAATAACACTGAAAGAAACGAAATGGAGAAACAAATTCCATAAAATTTCATTTATGCCCATCTAAACTAGTAAGCTCAAGGGAAAAAGGAACAATCATAATTTATACCCATTAGAAAGTTTGTTGTGGACTTCCACAATAAGCTTCTCTTCTATATCCCTGCTAAGGAGATAATTCACCCATCTAGGGTTGCAACTCGCACCGCATCCCCATCTCAAGTTTCAACACACTTGACCTTCAAATTCCTATATGAAATTATATTTTTCATATACCAGCAAGATTGGGAACGTGGCTTCCACTTCCTTCTAATGAATCCATAATGCAAAAATTAAGTATAATGTGCAAGTTAAATCCATAACACAAAATGTTACGTTACGTGTAACGTCACTGAATCCATAACCCAAAACGTAAGGGTAACGTGGCCACCCCAAGTGATGGAGGAGGCCAAGTGATGGATAGGTAGCAGTTGAGTTTTGTAAGGGAGAATTATTTAAAGTTTAAATTTACTATTAGTGGAGTGACATAAAAAGTGAAGGGAGAGGAGCAGTGTTATAAGAATATGAATATTTCATTCAAACAAATTAAAATCGTACACTTTGGGAGCACCACACATCCTTCATCCTTCTCGACACCGATAAGCCTAGAACTTACCCTAACCCTACCTTTCTAATGGTTCTAACTATTTCCACGATAGAACAACCCGTGGCCAATTATCTCGTAAAGAATTGAACCCTTACTTTTTTTTCTACGCTTAAACAAAGAATGCAGTGAAATCCATGTAGTGCTAAAGTCAAGCACGAGATTTATGTTGGTGACCTTCTCTCTCAGAATTTAATATACAATTTTGAACCATGTCTCCACATTATTATAATATATAAATATGGAAAAATGAATTTAGTTCCATATTTTAAAATCAATTTAATTCCATATTTTTCTAAAAACGTAGTGTGTCACTACTTATATGATGATGGAAATTCAAGATGCAAATCACAGGTGGAATATTACTATATGGGTTTTTTATTATTTACTCATTTAGTTACTAAAAAATTATCATTATTTACTAATTTATGTTAGTCAACATTTTTGTTTTTCCCTTAAATTTCAAATGTAAAATTGAGTCAAGATAATAACTAAATGGTTTTTAAAAAAATTAAAAGGACTTCACTAAGACATAAAATTTAGTAATCTACTTGAGTCAAATTTAAGATTTGGTAAATAAATAAGGGGAGGTGGATGAATTAAATTTCCATGGTGTTAAAATTCCAGTGCACTTTAATGTGTTCGTAGGGCCTCATAAAAAATATTTAGTATTATAAAGAGGGGTCGATGAAGGAGGTTAGTCCAGAATTTTCCTAGGTGTGAGGGATTCGTTAAGACGATGTCAATGTATAGTGGTTGAGATGATTCCACGTTAAAAAATAAATTAATGTAGATACATTTCTTATGAGATTGCAATATACTTAAAATTGGGTGACCTCAACTTAAGAAATTGCAAAGTTTTGTTGTTTAGTACAAAAACTAAAGATTCACAGAGATCGAGTTGCTCTTGAGTTTCACTAGTATTAATTTCATGACAGTGTATTGTATCGAGGAGATGTTTAGCCATTGTATTGTATTTCGTAGGCACTGTATTTTGTTCAGTGCATGCATTATGTGCATTGTAAAGAGAAATTAGGTTGGGGATTGATGCATACATTTTTTTATTTAAGGTTGGGGATTCTTTTTCTGTAAGAACATTGTTCTAAGATACATGGAGAAAAGATCCCAAAATACTCAATAGCTACGGAATAATTTCAAAAGTTTCCAATGTAGTTGTGTTTCGAAAAATATGATTGTTCATCCTTTTTATTTGATGATTTTGTCTATTATGCTACTCTTCCATTGGTTGATTGGCATAGGACTCAAGAAACACAACAATACATGTCTACTAGACAGAAGTAAATAGAGAATATGAAGACAATCATTTGTGCATATTCCATTTGTACCTCTCAATGTACATTCAAAGCATAAGCATATCAAGCTATCAATTCTGGATTTAGATGAGAAAATGAATGCTGGCCAAAAATGAGGATTTGAAATAATGTGGAGAAACATTTTTGGTTCATTAATCCAAGATGAAATGGAGGCATCATCATGTAAATTGTTTGATTGTAAAAAAAAAATTAGATTCTTTGCTACTCTAACATCTAGAAATAATACAACAACAACTCCTGTTCACACAGCTCAAGGTCATGGCCACTTTGAATCACTCCTATTAATAATAAAAAATCACGGGAGAGTATAAACATACTCACACAAAGAAGAGTCTCAAAGTTTCATTTTTTCTTCCATTAAGGAATACTTAACATGGTTCAAGTATTCATATTCCTAGAAATCATGTGACACTGGTTCAATGCTTTCAGGTTGTTTGTCTACTTGGTATGGTGAAAAATTGTATGGTTATGCTCCATAAAAAAATAGAATATGGATGGCTCAAGTTGTTATTATATGTCTGAAAATAAAGGACCCTACAATTTCTCACGTGATTTCGCTTTAATGGGTTGTTGCTTGAGGCTTTTGGATGTGGTGAGGAATAAAAAAATTTAGTTGGGTCACAAGGACCTCCAATTGTTTCTCCATTTCTGAATGAATTATCACTTTAGATATATGCCACAATGGACACTTTCAAAGATTTAATATCTCACATGGAAAAACTTCTCATGATTTAAGAGAACTGAATAACATTTTTTTTCCTAATTTTTATCTTCAATGATTTTTTTGGATGACACGATGTTTCCAGAATTTATGCCTTACAACGTTTCCTTTAAAACATCAGTTATTCTTTTAGGTGAGTCCTACCCCATACTCAGTTGTAGAGGGCCTCTCAACACAATTCATAATAATAATTTAAAATAAAATTATAATTTATCTACTTTTATAGTTTTTTAATTTTAATAATGTGAAATGTGTTATGAATAAATATATAAATATACATTATAAATTGATGTTTATTATTAGCAATTCCAAATCATTTAATTTATATAATTAAACTAATTCCTATTATAAAACATAATTAATTATCAATTCTATTAAATATAAAAATATAATTAAAATTAATTTGATATTTTCTTCTAACTTGGTTTTTTTATCCATTTTACATAAGTATTCACAAATGTTAAACATTAAAAAAATGCAAAATTCAATTTCAAAAATTTTAATCCCTATAGTATTTATCCGTTTAGGTTATTGGGTATTGTTTAATTAGTAATAGCTTTATTATGAAGTAATTGATCACTTTATTATAAAGTAATATGAAAAGAAAAAAAACTCATTCTTTTAATTAAATAAATATCTTCCTTTTCCATGCTTTCCATACCCTTTTAAACCACCTTATTAAAATAAATAAAAAACTATAAATTAAATAAATCCCTTGTTAATTAAATAAATCTCTATCCCTGCCATGTTTCCTATATCCCTTTACACCGTCCTTTTATATAAAAGTGTAACTTGCAATTGATTTGCAATAAAACATTCAATTTATTGAACAATTATATTGGTAAAGGAAAAAATTTTAAATTATTTTTTTATTTATATTAATTTTTTAATATAAGTATTTTGAAAATAAATTTATATTAAAATTTTCAATTAAAAAGTTAAGTTTTTCTAGCACAACCTATTGAAGGTGGGCTTAGTTAGAAAGCCATGCAGATCAAATTTTATTGAAGGTGGGCTTAGTTAGAAAGCCGTGCAGATCAAATTTTATGGGTAGTTATGCTTTGTGCTAGGGGAAAATACATGCATAAACTAAGTGCTGGTGCAGCGAGACAAGGTGTGATCCTCCAATAACTTACACGACTTAATTTCGCGTGACCTTCTTAACCTAGAGGTCAACCCTTGAAGACCACTACATCTTGAAAAAATAAAAAAATCAATTTATATAATTGTATTATTAGTTTTTTTTCATTTAATAATTATATTTTGATTTTTTATCTCTGTCAAAGTCACCATTACTATGATTACTCTGATTTCCCAATAATATTTAAAATATAAAATTTATTATATCTTGTATTAAAAATAATTAAAATTCAAGCCAATTTATTGTTTTTAAATGACCAAAATATACAATAATTTTTTTAGTGTGCGAACACATATATAGAGTAAAATGTGGGATATACAAGTTCAAAGGCAAATTAGTGATACGTACTAACACTGTTTGCGAACAAGTTTAAAGTATCACACCATAATACAAGCAATATACTATATTATTGCATCAAGCCACGATGAAAAGTTTCATGATATCCCGCAAAATCCTACAACGAACCATCAACATCATATTCTCATGATCCTGCACAATGATAGCTTGTTTAACCAGCTGCCAGCCTTGCACTAATGAGCAGCCTGCATAGTTCTCAAGTCAATAATCAATAAAAATGAGAAGCTACCACGCTCTAGCATGGAGCTTTGATTTAGTAGCAGCTTGACCCGTTCAATTCTTCTCACCAGATTAAGCTATAGGTAAGACATGCCCGGCCACAAACCGTAAAATATTGAATACTAATATACAGCGTAAATATTGAATACTAATATACAACGTGATGATGGTAGTAGCTGATAATATGGAAAAACATGGCACGTTCTTTGTTGCGCGTTGAATCTGAACAAGTTATATCAATTATTATTTTTTAACTAGGAGGGCTTGAATTTGAACCAGTATTACTATTTTCTTTTTTACGGAGAATGGGCAGAATGGGTAGATTTGCATTGAATAGATAGATTCATTTTCCTTATTAAGGAAATTTGGGATGACTTAGTGAGGCTGTGACTACACTCTTAACAATAAAGCAATCTCTCACCAACTTCTTGGTTAAATGTGACAAAGATTTATATTAAATAAATAGATTTGTATTTGTTTTTAAAGAAATTTGGGATGAGTGAGTGAGACTCAGACTATACTCTTAAACCTAAAGCAAAACTTTCACCAGTTTCGTGATAAATACATGAAACATTTCAATATATGTAATAAATAGTAAATATATACTCTTAATCTAAAACATCTCACGAGCCTCGTTAAATGTGACAAATACATTGAACCTTTCAGTATAAATTTAGTACATATGTATGTGACAGTAGAAGATAATAATGGGTGTTCAAATTAGCGGCAGAAATATAACAGCTTTGGATAAACATTTCAAAGTAATCACACGCTATAATATAAAATAATCTACTAAACCTAAGTCAAGTACCGAACATGCATATTTAATTTCGATGACAGAGAACAAGAATATGTGAAATGTTTGGATAAAATTATGGAAGCCACACAGCCAACAAGAATATGTGACATGTTTGGATAAAATTATAGAAGCCACACCGCCACGTTATATCTCTGATACAAAGTCGCAGTGCTCTTTTGTTTCGTCACGTTATATCTCAGATACAAAGTCGTACTTTTCCCTTCTTTCCTCGACGAAGGAGGGGACATCCTTCTTTGTATTCCCGATCTCAGAATATAATTCTGAAAAAATTGATTAATGAGAGTGAAGTCAACCAAAATATTTAAAAATCAGCTCAAGTACGAAGGGATGACAGAGATGGGAGAACCCGGCATCTCCGAAGCGTTTGTGAGGCCACCTTGAGTGTCTATTTAATATCGATGAAAGCGGAGAGTTTAAGAATCTGTGACGTATATTTATTCCAAAATAATTAGAGAAATCACGTTCTATCTTTGGTATAAAGCAATAGTTTTTTAATATCTTTGATACAAAGTGGATGTTTTATTTTTTAAATTTTCGTCAGCGACGGGACAACCCGACTAACTTATCGTTAGAAAATCCTTGTAGTAGGTATGAGAAATATATATATATTTTGAAGAAAGCTGACATGATTCACGAACACATATTCTGTATATAAATCTATAAATACTTAGCTTAACATACATGATTCTCAGGTATTCAGTAACGAACTTGACTCCTGTTATCTCCCAACTCAGGATTTCAAGTACTAGCTCTGGCAAGGATCAAATCCCTTCTGTCATCAAAGGTGAGAATTTATGTGCCAATAGATAATCTTTCAGGCTTTTTGATTGAGGCTTTTGGGTTTTATATTTGTAAAATAATGAATGATCGAAATAACTACATTTTCTGGTGATATGATGATTTCAGTGTTTAGGGAGGTGAAATGGCGGAGGCTCTGTGCCGTAAGGCTGCCCTCTTTATCGTATTATTTTGTGTCATAGCGAGGGCTGCAGTAGGCGGCAACCTTGCAGTGGGCTATTACAACTATATTTGTCCAGCTGCCGAACCCATTGTGTTTGGGGTGGTTAAAAGCGCATTCCGTAGCTCTCCTGAAATAGCCGCTAAGCTTATACGGCTGCATTTCCACGATTGTTTTGTCAGGGTACGTATCTCAATTACTTTTTGTAATGTACTCCTCTGAGTTATGAGTTATTAAAGTGTAAATGAATAATGGTTTTGAAATACGGATTTCGAGCTCCTTCACTTTCACTTTCAGGGATGCGATGGCTCCGTTCTCATCGACTCCATTTCCGGGCAGTTCGTAGCGGAGAAAGACTCTCCGGCTAACAACCCGAGTCTCGGAGGATTCAACGTGATTGACAACGCGAAAACGCTATTAGAGAAGATCTGCCCAAAGAAGGTGTCCTGTGCAGATATAGTCGCATTTGCGGCTCGAGATAGCGCATTTCTGGTATTCGTCTTAAACATCATACATATAACGATCATTAAATTAATTATAGCATAGCATGACAGCAATATTCAATGCTTTCTAATAATGCATTGTAACTGACTGTAGGCATCCCCCATTAGATATCCCCTCCGGTGGGATGTTCCGGCAGGAAGAAGGGATGGAAATATTTCACTAGCTTCCAATATTCCGGGAAATCTACCTCCCCCTACCTTCAATGTAACCCAGCTAACTCAGATATTTGCATCCAAAGGTCTATCCCAGGACGAGATGGTTACATTGTCAGGTATTTTCTTTCCGAGACCTGCAAGCCATCAATGTGTCAATACGTGTAGATGACAGTAATGGTTGAGCAAAAACATTTTTCGAATATAATGATGTTTGTGTTGTTTGGGAGAATGCAGGAGCGCACACAATTGGTGTCTCTCACTGTACTTCATTCGTGAACAGGCTCTACAATTTCAACGGCACGAATGCCACAGACCCGTCACTTGACCCGTCGTATGCTCAGAAACTGAAACAAAAGTGTCCCCAAGGCAGCCCAAACAACGCCAACACAACCGTGGTCATGGATCCTCAAACGTCACTGACCCTGGACAACTTGTATTACAACGACGTTATAGCTAAACGTGGTTTGTTTACATCCGATGCAACTCTGCTTACAAATCCAAACACCAAATCCGGCGTCTTTGGAAACTCAGGCTCTAACCTGGTAGCATGGCAGAAAAAGTTTGCTGCCGCAATGATAAAAATGGGAGAGATTAGTGTATTGACTGGCAGGCAGGGAGGAGTCCACGCCAACTGTAGAGTTGCGAACAGTTAATCAGATCGGAATTTCCAGTTTCCTTTGCTTGAGTTTTGGCATATTGTTTCAATTCGAAATGCGCTTGCGTTTCTCCGCAAATAAATTATATGTAGTTCCTTCTCTCACAGCCTGTATGAACTGCTATGTTCTTCCAATAAAATAATAAATTATCGCAAGTATTCCATAGATTTTGGCTTAGGAAACTAAGTGGGAAATTGAATTCCTGTAGTTTTGGTTACCATATTCATTTAACAATAGTTTAATCTCCATCCTATGTTATAGGGTTAGTAGAAAAGTAATGGTGAGAAATAAAGAGATTTTTGCAAGAATTACGAGAAATATTTGAGGAAAATGGAGGAACAGTTCAATTAAAATCAATCATGTCAAAAAATTGTTAATAGTAGCGATGATTCAATTCGCTAATGCTAGGGATGATTATTGACTTTGTTTGTATGTTTTTTTCCGTATTATATTTTTATTATGATTTAGTTATTTATTGATTATATATTAAATAATATAACTTATTAATTGTGAATTTTAATTTTAATATAAAGTTGGTTTGAAAATAAAATAATTTGATAAATTATTTATTGAATATAAACTTTGATTTTAATGTAAGATTTATTTAGAAATAAGATTTAATTTATTGAAATAACATTAAATTTTTATTAATTTCTTTTAATTTATATAATTAAGAAAAAAAATTATTTATATTATTTATGTGTATATTCAAAATAATCTTTAATGTAGTAATATCCAATGGCCAGGTTGAAAATTTTGATCTTTAATTTAATAATAGACCTAATAGAACTTTCCAATGGTGAGGTTGAAATAGTAAAAGTTAATATGAGTTTTTCGTGAACATTTCAGTAACCTTATCAAATTTTGAGGCCTGATTTTGAGATGTTGGTGCAATGCTTTCAACATGTAAGCACACCTAGGTAAGAAAACAAAAAGAGCATAAGACAATTTTTGTTTCAAGATAATATTATTTTTACTTAAACATCCTTCAACAATGTTATCTTTAATTTTTGTAATTTTGTATAGTCTTTTCATGAATTCTTTTAGATCTTTTTGGATCTTGTGTCCTTTGTGTAGATGATTAGATTGTTTAGACTTCAAACCTTTAGATCTTTTTGGATCCTTGTGTAGATGATTAGATTGTTTAGAGTTCAAAGATAGTTAAGACCTCAAGCACCTTTCAAAAGCATGTTCAAATCATGTTTCTAAAATATTAATATTGATACATATAATTAGGGATACTAATAGTTTAATGAGCATATGTTTGGTGTCTTGATTAGAAAAAAACATTAAAATATATTGGAAAATAATATGGAATAGAAAATTATAACTTATGAGAAAACCTATCAAATGCATTAAAAGGATCCTTCTCTCTTAATATTATAAAGCTCCTCTTGCATGGAATTATGGAAAACTTTGAATACAACAAGTATCATTTAATACAATGGTAGGAGATAATAAATTATATTTAACAAGTATTATAATTTTCCCAAAAAACAAAAATTAAAAACAAGTCAAACCTATGATAATCATTAAAAAGGATTGCCCTCTCATGATATTATGGACCATTGTTTTCTCAATATAACAAGTATCACCTAATCCAATAGTGCTAAAATTCATTTAATAATTATTGTTATTTTCTAAAATTATTTAAATTGAAATTAAAATCAATGATATAAATTTCCAAATTTTTTATTTTTAAATATTCATCTTATAAAAATATTAGAATGATTATTCAAATGATTGTAAATAATTTTAAAATTCAAAAAAAAAAAATTATGAAAACATGTTGCATCACCAATTAAAATAACTCTCTAATAAATTTACTTTTTAATGCTTCAAACTATTTTATGTTAAATATAGTATCCTTAAATTTTTCATTCATATAATTATTTTCGTGAAAAATATCCATATCTAATAAAATTTGAAGTTCTAGTTATATCACAAAGAAAAGTAAAAATATTGATATATGAAAGTATTCCAATAATAATAATTTTAAACAAATTGAAATTAATATCTTCACATCAAAATCTTAAATATCAATGCATATTCACTTATACAATCAAATTACTATCCAATATACTATATTTTTATATAAAAATTATTCTATTTATTATCTTAAAATAAATAAATAAGTTTCTTTTTTAAATACAAGATAAATGAATTACAAAAAAAAAGCATAACAACATGTCTTAGGTACAAATTTAAAATATAGAAATAATCCTTTATTAATCGAAGTTTTTTTAATATGAAAATAATGGAAATATTTTTTTATTAAAAAAAAAAGTGTAAATATATTGTTTTTTATTTTTTTTAACTTCCCAAAAATTGATGTACTTTCTTAAATATACACAAATCAAATTTAAATTAAAGTATTAAATAAAGACATTTTTAATTTAATATAATGCAGGAGCCAGATTTATGTGAGTTCTTATGTATCTTATACTGGTGATATTTTTTTCCAAAAACATATTTACCACAAACCAAATACGATTAAAATAGATTCATCTTTTTGTATTTTTTATTTTAGTTTTTAAATCAAACAAGTATGATCATGTATTAAATAAGAGAAAAAGAACCTAACAAAATAAATAATAATTATTAATTATTAATAAAAAAATAAAAAAAATAACTCATTTTACATATTGATTAATAAAAATCTCTAATAAATACAAAGACAATCCATGAAATTATCTAAATAATATGTAACAATATCATATAACCATTCATTAAAATAGTTACAAAAATAGTTACATAAAATGAAAAGTAAAAAGCACACAACAATCCCTCCATACCATCCGAGACATGTCTACCTAATGGCAATCCTTTAAATATGTAAGAAATTCAAATTTCAAACAAACTAACTCACAATAACTTCTACCAATATTATATAAAACTAATATAAGATATCAACTAAGTGTGGGAAACTAATATAAGATATAAGCTAAGTTTGGGGTTTCGTATGGTGGTTAGCTCTTTTAATTTCACTGCGGGGTAATCTAAAATTAAATATAATTGCATATAAATCAATTTTTATATGGAGATTAATAATATGCATGTTAAGAACTTTATTTAAGGACAAGTATATATATATGGATTTTTTTTAAATAATTATTATAAAAAAAAAGTTATGTGATTGTTGGTCAAATTGGATTTTTTTTATTATTTAACTTCTATTTTTGAAGACATAAATAGATTTAGCTCAACTATTATATATATATATATATATATATATATATATATATATATATATATATATATTAAAATTAAGTGTTATATTTATATTAATCAATCTGGATTATGGATAGAACTATTACATTAAGAAGTAATAACATTTCCACAGCCCTCCAAAACGATTTTGAGAAAATTCTATGGATGTTCAAAGATGTTTTCTCTAGGTTTTCTACATCATTTTTCTTATAATTCTACAAAAAAAAACTCCAACTATCCTTACAAACTTATATAACATATGCTAACTAACTCTAAAATTTAGCTCCCCATATCCTTCTACTTCACGTTCCCAAGCTCCTTGATCATATTCCACATTCGCTTGCTCATGCTGACCTACTTTCATTGTTTCTGGCTTCTTATTCTCATGTTGCATCTCCAAATGAACAACAAGATCTTGAGAGAGAGTTCATCTCTCTCCAAGCGCCAAGTCTTGATCACGAGTATCAATGAGGCTGAAAACTTATTTTAGCACTAAAACCACCTCGATCTCCACCTTATCCTTTGAATTCTCCACTTTCATGTCGAGGTTCTCCATCTTCATTAAGAAGACTTCGACAATTGCTTTCACATTCTCCACATCCTTCTTCAAGCCCTCCAAATGGCCTGAGACTAGAGTGAAATAAGACCGATCCTTTGAAATGACTTCCCCCAATCATAAATATTATATCCTTGACTTCCTACTTAAACACACTATAAACATCCTCAGAGAATTCTTCGACACCACTGCCTAATTGGGAACCCAATTATTTAGCTTGGCGGGATTCAATATCAAACCACATAACATGAGCTCTCCACAACCTTAATCTTATAGAAAAATTTAGCTTCAAAATGATGGTGGAAGACGTTCCTTCATTTTTAATGTTCTTTAAATGTATTGCACACCCCAAAAACATATTGATATTCATTGCCTCTTGATCCTAGCAATGTTCCGACATGACCTATTTGATTCATTCCTCCTCGAGCTTAGAAATGATTAATCCTTTACATCTGCTTGACCTTAAGTCTTGAGCTATGGTATCCCACTTGTCCACATTCTTGTCCTTGCTTTTATTAATCATTCATCTGCTAAATGAAGGTCCCAATTTGATGTCAAGACGACCACGATAGGGCATATATACCATGGAATGAATGTAACATTTAATCCACATATCAAACAATTTATCCTCCTTTATGACCCTCCTAAAAATTGAGGTGTTCGAATTATGCTTAATCATCGGACAAGACATGTGTTGGTGATTGCCTTGCCCTTCCTTACTTCTCCTTGTTCCATATTAATGCACAGATGAACTTGGAAATCCACCACTACATTATTCTCCCTCTTAATATGGTAGAAATCTATAGATTCAAATTTATCCCAAATCAAATATTCTCTTTGAATAATTGGCCTTATATTTATATCATGTTTTTTGTGACCGTTTAAAACATCTTTTGATGGTTATAAGAGGGACTCCATGAAAATTTAACCGATGAATTCCTTCTGATTCTACCAATATAATCCCTTGCCAGATTCAAATTTATTTTCTGTCAATTTGATCCCTTGCTAAATTTCGAGCTCCTCTCCATGATTATTTGTTGTTGATCCAAAACCTCAGGAAAACATTTTTCCTACTTTTATATCAGGGCGATAGATAAATCCTCCCTATCCCTCCTCCCCCAATATAACCATTCATATATTGATGGAGTTATAAAAATTAATATTTGTGATTCCAACCATTCTTCTAAATTTATAACTTGATTTTGCTAAAAAAATATGAAACAATTTGCAAAAGAAATTAAATCTAAAATATTTAAACTAATAAAAAATATATATTACAAATGAATACATACAATAAATATATAATTGAAAATAAAACAAAAAATGCCAAAATTAATCGGAATCATTTAATCTAATAACAAACATCTCTTTCTCTAAAAGACAATAAGAACAAGAGTGGTTGCAAGGCAGCTAGTCCCTGCATTGAGCTAGGAGCCAAAAGTATGATGTGAACTAGATAGGTTCACTGAAGACCTGTATATAAGTGGCCACATCAAATAGCATTTTGGATTCTCGACTACAAATAGCAACTTTCAAATGAGCCAGATTATAACAATAGAAAAAACGATTTTTCTACTAGGAAGCTTTAAGATCTGATCATGATAGCAAAGTATTAATAATATTTTTAATGATAGGCACAATGTTAAGCAGAGTAAGCGATTGAAATTTAGGTGTGCACATTTCTTTTTTCAATTTATTTTTAAAAATGTGATAAAATAAAATATATATAAATTAATTTTAAAAATGTGATAAAATAAAATATATTTAAAATGTCATAAAACAAAATATATATAAAATCATAATCATTGGGTAGCAGCCAGAGTCTAGACTCTGAAGCTGCAACAATATAGTGCAAGAATATAAAAATCTAAATCTAAATCTGAGCATAAAATCATAATCATTGGGAAGTAGCCAGAGTCCAGACTCTGAAGCTGCAATAATATAGCACAAGACTGTAAAATGGGCCAGTACAAACATGGTAAGGCCAACCTTCTCTCAAGCACATAAAGGTGCGCACTAAATTTTTATAAGCGATCACTAAAAACTCTTTGAACCATAGTGAATGATAGAATGGTTGAACCCAAAGAAGTGAGATATTCTTACAAGTCCAGTAGGTGAGATGATGACATATCCACATCATATTCTATGTATATGAAGCAGTGTCGCTAGTATTTTTAGGAGAGTATATGTTGGGTGTATGCAAACAAAATTAATGGAAATATCAGAAATTGACTCAAGCATCAGCAAACACAGTTGGACTTCCAAAACTTAGAAAACATCGGAAACAAATACAACCTGAGAAGATGAGATAAAAATAAAAATATTCATAGTAATTATTTATTTGAAATAATAGTGTAAAGAAGATTAAAAAATGAGGGTAAACAGATATGTCCAACAGCTAGAGTAGAGAGCATCCTCTCTATGTTTGCCTTGGGATTCAGAGGGGGCTCTGTAAGCAAAACTGGATGATCCTCAAGAGCAACACAGAGCTCGTTGTTGAAAGTGTGATGCCAGATTTTCTCCATGTCATCCCAGTTGCTAACGATACCATGCTCGACTGGGTATTTCAAGGTTAGAATTCCCCTCTTGGACTGTGCTCCGTCAGCAACATATGCATCCTAATGTCCCATGACAACCATGACACCAAAATATGCATCCTTTTGTCCCATGCCAACCATGACGGAGACCAAACCCATACCCAACTTAGTACAGGAAGAACTTATTTCTTGACATAAATGATGATACTAACAATACATAAAAATGAACCGAAAACTATTTTCAAGTACATTTCTCAGACAAAAATTTCAAGAACTAATGCACATAGAAGAATACATCATATAATCATACGTAAATGGGCCAAGGAATAACGCCCTCCTACATAAAAAATAACCCAATCATAGCTAAAATCTAGATCAGATAAGATGCATTTTTCAAACAAGAAATTTCAGGAACTCTGGAAAATTATTAGACTCTGCTCTTTTGATCATGACGACAAGATCTCCTTGGGATATATTCATCTTGAATGTATCATTCACATTGAAAATTTCTTTAATATCATTCCCGAAGTTTTTTTCTGATGATGGTTGGTAGACATCTACTCACCTCATAAATTTCTTACAATTTATCTCAGACAATTTTTTGTCAATTGATGTTCACATTGCAAATTGTTTTTCAGTCTTGACAAGTAATAGCACCAAAAATTTGTATTGTTTAGGATTTTGCAGCTAAATACCTTATAAATATAGCTAGATTCTAACCAAATTTATGATTCAGTCAAAACTTTAGGAATCAATACTTAATAAGTTCCAAACAAAGATTATAAAATTATTACCAATTTAAACTCCTTAGCATGTGATAAGTACAACTGGAAGAAATTAAAAACTGGTTCATTCATTTCATTCATTAAAACTACAACTAGATATGGGAACCTAAGGTGACACCTCCACCAAATTTTCACCCTCATATTGTAGGAATACATGATGGTGGCTAGAGGCAGTGGGATGGCAATAGATTTTGGAGATTTGCTACAGTAACTTTAGAGGCTTGTGGTTGTGTCAGAAACATTTACAGTCATTAGTGGCTCTTAAGTGGTTCAGACGTTACTACTAATTTTGTAAATTTCTTTTGCTACTTAATACAAAATATTAGTGAGTAGCAGTTCTTTTGGAATATATTCAACAATTGTGAAAAAACATATGTTCTTTAACCATGGAAAAGGATCCCATTCTCATCCAAGAACAATACAAAGAACTATCCGCTATGCATACCTTTATTTAATATCAGTTTAAAATAAAGACTAGAGTGTATTGGATTGTCTCAGTATGGTACAGCAACACGGTGCGATGTCCCAGCTCAGTAGTAAACATTTAAACACACAAATATATATATATATATATATATATATATATATATATATATATATATATATATATATATATATATATATATATATATATATATATATATAAACTTACATTAGATTATTGTTTCAATGATCTAAGGGAGACACTTATGTTTTGTTGGGAAAAGCATCCATCTTTCAGAGCTGAGGTCCTAAGAAAAAATATCAAAGTGAGGGTGTAAAGGTTCCTAATATATCAAACCTAAGTAAATGCCTACAAACAAAATTTCGTAAGATATGTGGGTGTTTATGCATACCTTGACATTCCCAGATCCATTGTCACACAAAACTTCCTAAAATTCTTCTCCATATTCCATGACTATATTGGGTATAGATAGCTCACAACAAGATGTTGCCCCCACACTTAACGGTAAAAATTTTGTCTAATATATACTCTATTCCTGCAAGAAACCAGAAGCTTTCATACCTCAATATTTGAAGGCCAAATTTAGAAATCAAAAACTTGTTAGCTGAAGATATATGTTGCCAGAATCGAAGTGAAGACCCAATTCAGAAATCAGAAACTTATCAGTTGAAGATATATGTTTTAGATGGCTAACTTATGTGCATATGTTGATTCATGCCACTATAAGTACAATGATGGAACACATATATAAGCATAAAGCTCTCATAAAAATAAAATGCTGTCAAAGGAGACCATAGAGCAACCGAAAGGCCTTGAACAAATAAAGGAAGATTCTCACCAAAATCTAAATTTGACGGGCGGTGTCAAAGCGTTCATAGGATGCAAACTAAAGATGCTGGTTATTTTTTTTCAGCCCAAGTAGAGGGTAATTCTACCCTTCGGATTTGGCAGACACCATGTTTCTTTTTTTAAATAAATAATTAATTCACTAGGATTTCGCTAACATCTGGTGGTGTCAGCTGGGCATCTTCAGTAACATGCTCCAGTTATGGAAACAGACGGTTTCTATCGATTCCCAAATAGTTTTCCACCAAGATTTTCAAGGTGGGGAATGTGCAGAATGACATGAAAATGTGCATGTCCATCGTTCGTGATCTCAACAGTGCAGGATCAAGTTTCTCTACATGATTGGTAGTGAAAACACAGATTCTCTCACTAGCACAGCATGATGAAAGCCCATCTGTGAAATTAAGCAAGCCAGGTAGGGTAACTGAATTGTTATTCTCATCACGCCGATGCATTGGAGATCCTGCATAAATATATCCGCCAGGTAATGTAAAATCAAAATAAATGAAAAACTTGTTCTGTGGAGCTTCCATTAATTTTACAGGTGTCTGTTAAGTGCTCCGAACCAATTCGTGTCCCCTCTCCCATTTTCAAAGGTCTAGTAGTAGGGAAACTGGCGAATGGGATATGGGGCATGAATAGATGCCACGGGCTTTGAATCTTCACCTGCGCTTGGAACTGGATCTGCCCCTGCTTCTCTCATCATTGGTGCCTCTGCCTTAGCCACTAGTACTTTAATGGATTCATCTGGATATGGATCCGAACGAAGGGATGGCTCTCCAAATAGCTTACTTGCCTTTCCCATGCAGGGTCAAAGGACTAGCCAGTTGCCGCAGTGCAGGTAAGAGCGCTCCCACCACAAAACTAGTATCTCTTGGTTAAAGAGTTAGAGCTTCCTTCTTGGGTTATCATGAATGTTTGTAACCGTCCCTGAACCTCATCTCTTGCGAATTGCAAAGAGCGCAAGGTGATTGGCCCCAACATTCTGATTCTTTTTCCTTGCCCCGTCTTGCCTTTGCCAGCCTTTTCCAGGAGGAGCCAAAGGACCATCCAGGTGCCCCAGTGCATAAATGCCTGTTTGGTATCCAGATTCACACATCATAAATCTTGCTCTTAGATGCCTTCTTGAACCCAAAACCTTTGTTTTAATTGAGTTAAACAAAGTAACTAATTATTCAGATTGTTGTGAAATATAATTTTTTCTGGAATATTTTTACATGGGGCTAAAAAACTTAGTTACATGTTTCTAACAATAAAAGGAAGCTCGAAATTAGATTTATTTAGACTTATACCATAGACAATTTTAATTTTACAATAACTTTTATCAGGATTAAAATTGGTAAAAAAAAATTATTTATATTGATTTTATAGTATTATATTGATTTGAATTAATATTAATGGAAAAATTTTTATTTATATAATAAAAAATATTATTTTATTATATCTTTTTTAGTTTATATTTTAAAATATTTATAATTTATTATTTAATTGATATTTAAAAAAAAACTTTAAAATTATTATATAAAATATATTTAAAATATAAAGAGAAAAAATTAATATAAGATTCAAATTCATTGTTTACTTCATGGTCTATAATAATGTTATCATCATTCCAATTACAACAAGCTCTTAATTTAATATATTAATGAGAATAAGTAAACTTTTAACCTAAAATACCAATGAGTAATAGGAAATTTTACTTTTAGATTTTAAAGTTATTTAAAAAAAAAAAAAAAAACATATATTTTGAAGATAATTATATTATTAATTTAATCATAATTATTAAATAATTATAATTATTATATGAAAGTTTTATGAAATTTAATTTAATTAATAATAATTACGAGATGGATGATAGAGATTTCATTTTATGAAAAATTTTAAAATATTTTTAGCAATATGCACATATTAAAAGTTGATATTTTTTTCTAAAATAATTGTATCCTGTTTAATTTTTTAATCACTAATCAATTAAGAATATTACATCAGAGTAATTGATAATAAAATGTGTTATATTTTAATATATATATTTAATAAAATATCATGATAAAGTGACAGGGTAATCAATTCTATGATTAAGAATTATAATATGTTTTATATATATATATATATGTGTGTTATATATATATATATATATATATATATATATATATATACGAGATCTTGGATGATTGAGTGATTTGTTAAGGCACTCCTCAATTGTGAACATACTGGTTCAATTTCTGACACTATCAAGGGTGATATATTAGACATGTTGAAGATGTTGTCTTGTGAATATTACTGAAAAAACTTAATAATATTAATAATTTAAAATAAATTTATAGAAGCCCATAATGTGTAGAATAGATAGTGACAAAGTGTTTTGCTAAGGCACTCCATGGCGAAAATGTCGCCTACAATGTGTAGAATAGATAGTGACAAATTGTTTTGTTAAGGCACTCCATGGTGAAAATGTCACCTGTTTGAAATCACGTGTGCAAAAATCCAGTCATGTTAAAAGTTGGTGTCCAATGTGATTTTTTTGGCTTAGATGTTTTTGGTTTGTGGTTACTGAAGCCATAAGTTAGGTCTTGCATTCATCTCAACACTCACCTTACATAACAAACAAACAAACAAAAAAATAAAGTTTTAAAAATTAACTAAATTAAAGTTCTCATTTTTTTTTTGTAGATTTTATGAATTTTCAAACATTAGAAAAAGTGAGTAATTATAACATACCCTATGAAAATTGTAAAAAATAATTACTACAGTTAATAGAAAATAATGGGGACTTATTTTGAAAGGAACAATTTTAAACTCATTTTATTTTTTTAGATTTAACAAAACTATATTGTGCAGGTTTATGGACAACTTATCTGGGAACTCATGTTTAACTGTGCCTCACATGTCAAGGTGGTTAGTTGGTTATGGGTTAGGCGATTACTTGACATAACCACTCCTTGATTTTAAAAAAAAAGGAGAAAGGAAAAAAAAAGGTATTATGTACCTGAGGTATCGAAGAATAAGGAAAGCAATAAATCTCTACGCTAATGGACCATGCTGAAATGTCAAACGGAATTGTGCAACAAAAAGGCCTAGACTAATTCTGATGAGGACCAGATAGTCACTAAAGCCAACTGTCCTGAGAAAAGTACTAACACCCACCTGTCAAGATAAAATGAGGGGAGACAATGAATATTGATCTCATCGTTGGGATACTAATGCAGTGTTCCTAGAAGAGTTTCAGAAATTGAATGAGGGATGAGGACAAGGAAATGATGACACATAGAATTACATTTAACCTAATTGATTTAATGACTAAGGAAAAGTGGTTTGGGATATAAACATTAAATTGTGGTAACGATATGTCAAGTTAAATAAATACGATAATGTAAATATGGAATAAAATACATTTAATTGTCCATGATAGACTATATCGTATAAAATCAATAGTTCTTATATTTACTAGTAAAATATATTATTCATTGTCCTAAAACTAGACGAATACAATTAAATCATAATACAGTACAATGTTAGAATTTCAGGGTTAGTCTTCCTAGCCTAGACGGGGATGGCATAGCCACGATAACAGTCCCTAAGCCAATTTAATACTCGAGGAAACATGCATTTTTAACTAATATATTATATATTGTCACAAGAAAACTAATTTATTGATACATAAAAGAAACCTAGAAATTTCACTAAGGGAAATTTTGTATCCTAATTATCAAACAATACAACCTTGCAATCATGTCATTGAATAAGAACAATTTGACAATCATGTTATACAAGAGATTATAACAGCATAGCATAATATTACAGGAACCATAATAATTGCAGATAGGCCAAGGACCAACTGAACTATTAACTGTATATATAAAGAAAAATCGAAGTGGAGAACCATTAACTCTACACATAAAGAGAAATTGAAGTCATGTTGCAAAAATAAACGATGCACACCTGAACACTGGTGGGTACGTATCAAAAAATATACTGTATATATACATAGTATCAAGTTCAAAATAATATTACTGTTATGAGTAGGCACTGAGATATAAAAAAATGAAACAAACCCCAAATATAAATTATAGCAACAAGATGTCGAAAAGGAGCCATTGGAGGAAATTTCAGCCTAGAAGTGGCCTCGTAAGGAAAAATAATAAAATAATAGTAAAAATAGTAAGATAAGAGTTGTGAATTTTGGAGGGAAAAGAAGAAAACATTTTTTTTTTAAATTGTATTTTCGGCTTATCGGCTTATAGGTTTACTCAAATTTCACATTTAGACACTCATTAGATGTAGAATTAAATTCCAAATCGAGCGAGTACCCATTATGCATACCTTTGAAAATATCCACATTGATGAAATTTGCAGATACATTAAAAAACATGTGGAAACACGTTTTTTTAATGTATCTATAATTTTTACCAAGGTTTTATTTCTGAAAAGTATGCATAATGGGTACTCATTGAATGTGGAATTTAATTTTGCATTCAACGAGTGTCTACACCTGAAATTTGATAAAAACTATAAGGAGACAAGTAAAAAATACAATTAAAAAAAAAGTAGTTTTTCTTCTTTTCCCTAAAAAATATTTACATGTACCTTTTTTTAAATTTAAATAATTTTGATTGGTTTACATATTATGATGTGGAAATTATATGAAAATTTCATAGGCACTTTTAGGCTGAAATGTTCTCTAATGCCAATTCCTCTTCAAAAAATAAATACTCTATAAACATATAATATTTTGGTAAAAAAAGACAAGTGAGCCTCTAAAGTAGTAAAACCCTTATACCCTCATGGGTTCAAACCCTCAACTATAGGGGCAAGAAATTTCATGCAACTTTGTGCACAAATTCAGGCAACCAAACAACCTTAAAATAAGTGGAGGAATACCTGAAATAAAAAAACTGAAATGAGTAAGTCCCCAAAACTTGTGATTTCAAAATAAGCATACCGATGAAGAGAATGGAATACCTGCACAAAGGGAAATAATTTTTTTTAGAGGGAACTCTATAAGAAGCTAGAAGAAAGCTCTAAAAAGTTAATATAACCCCCATACTTGTAAAACCCTATCCCTTTTCCTCGACTGAAGAGGTTTCTGGCGAGCCTTGGAAAAAGCTCAATCATTTGAATATTAATAAATTATTGAGAAAACAAATACAAATATCGATCATATTACCTCTAATGAGACCCTGCTGAAAGATAGGCCTCGATGGCATGGTACAATTGAACCGAGTATGGAACCATTCAAGCAAGGAGACTATTGAATTAACAAAACCATTTGGAAGACTATTCATAAATCAAAATAAAATAATTAATATTAACGAGCTCTACCTAGAAAAGGTTTTCAATGTAAAACTTGGTGTCTGACTGGTTTAAGTGTGTAAGAAATGTCATAGAACCGTGAGCAACAAAGTGAAAAAACCCTACCAGGAAAGGCACAAATGATTCCTCGATCCAAATGGGTAAGGTGGTAGCTATCTGACCTAACCCAATGTATTCCTCACTGTCGATTGAGGATCTTCCCCCAGTGCTGTGCATTAAACATTGATCCAAAGTTATGTGCCAAATGTAGAGTCAGGATGGAGTGGAAGGTTCCAGTGCTTGCCCTAACCTGGGTAGCATGACCCTAGGGAGGGGCTCAACAATTGTTAGACCGTAGAACATCATAGTTACAATGAGGAGGTAAAATGTAGTATTAATCAACGTAATGAACATTGGCATAAGGTATCAGATCATTGTATTCGAATGAATTCATAACCTTATGTTAATGTAACACAATATCATATTAGTTAATTGTAATTATATGTTCGATGTAATACATATAATCATATAAGAATGAAATATTTTCAAGTTGTTAGATCATAGGCTAAGATTGTGGATATTACACAATGGTTCAGTCTTTGGTTTATGGTTTAAAGGTGATAACATATGGTCAACATTTTATCATTACTTGGGATACTATTTTGCCAAGAAAAAAAAAATTGATGTTGTTAAATGTTAGAGAAGTTACCTTTAGGGTGTGTGAGACTAATATTATGGAGTAAGTGTTTAGATGTGTATCATCCCTATTAACATTTGATAAAAATTTACTAACCATTTACTAAATCTAATTCAAGAAAAGATGAATAAGACAACAAAAAAATTTCACACTTTTTGAAAGGCTAAAAAGTACCATTATATCAGTGCATTTCAAAAAACATGTGAATAACACCTAGTTGTTTAAGAATTATGAGAAGATCCCACAATTGACACAAGATACATCTAGTTCTAATTTCCACTCTTTTTTTACCTCTATCTTTTCATTTTTATTTACCCATCCCAATATATATGAGATTAGTTTATATAAAATTTCAATCCCAATTTGTTGACTTACTCCTCTATTATGATATCTTGCTATGATCTTGAATCAAACGTAACATCACTCTTGATATTTTTAACTTCGAGTCTTATTCCAACTATTAATGTTAATAGTAGTTATCAATTAGAAGTTATAGTAGTAGTTAGTAATTAGAGGTTATAGTATTGTATTGTGCCAAGTGGATGAAATTTGGGAATGACTTAAAGTATTAGGTTAGCAGTGGTTCAAGAGTGTTCTTTGTGAATTATGTATAATAACATTTAAAAAAATAAATAAAATACTTTATTGTGATATAATTAAATTGAGTATTAAAATGAGTAGCAAAAATTCTCATATATATAATTAAATAAATAAATTTATACATTCATATTAAAGAAAAAACTACTATTCTAGAAATTGGGTACCACACCAATAACGGATTATAAATTAAATCCCATCATTAATAACATTATTAGTGATAAAATATTATAATATTACCTATAATATTAGTGATAACAATATTACAAGTATAAATCCACAAGTGGAAGCATCTTATTCTTATTCACTCTACAAGAACCATAATTCAATACTACCGAGTTCAAGCTGAGGAAAAAAGAGGATTTATATGCGTATAATGAGAAGCTAAACTACGAGTATGGAAAGTAATTATTCATATAAGCATTGAGCTATGAGATTCAATTCAGAAAATGATCGGATTTGTTCATAGAGGCGTTCTTTGATCTCTCAACTAATTTCATCTCATGATTTCAATTTACATTGGATTGTATACTGGGTGTAATGACAATCACTAAATACAACGTGTCTATTTACTCAACATTATGTCTAATAGTTGTAATGAAAATCACTAAATACAACGTGTCTATTTACCCAACATTATTGTTTTGTTAGAGTTTCAAAAAAATTGTTTGCGAATTCGCAATTTAGAAAATGCTACAATTCCTTTGGATTTTCCATGGTGATGTTAACAATTATTTAATATATTAAAAAAGTTCCATGGTGATGTAAACTATTATTTAATACGTATTTTTAATATAGTTATCATCTAATACTTAATATTTGGGTCTTTTCACATTTTCTTTAAGAATGATTTTAAGTGTGTTGATATCTCATAGGTAAGATGAGGAATTTCATATTGTATGAAAATTTTTAACTTGAATGACTAATTTTAAAATAGTGCTTAATTTTATATTAAACATATATATATATTTTTTAAATAAAAGCATTTTAATATTACTAAAGTGATCTATGAGGAAAATTTTAAAATATTACTTATTCATAGCTTTTTCAAAACTATTACTCATTACTTCTAAAATTCATAAAATATTTAAACTTGCAAATATAATTTATTTAGATAAAATAATATAAATTACTTTAAACATAAGAATTAAGAACCAATTCAATCCCTGATTGGGGTGTGAACAAGTAATAGGCTTCGGTCACCCCCACGTGGATGATGGGCCAAGCAGAGAGACAGGAAGGCCAGCGGGGAAACCAAAGACGCCATGTGAACGGGGTAATGAGGGATAGGATGGGTAGGAGGTGGGCTAGTTGGTTCCCATCAAAGGCCAAGGTTGGAAATCAGGAGATTAAGGAAAGCATGCAGCGCATGAAACCGCCCATTTTCCATAGCAGAATGGGAAGGAGGCTGAGCCTGTGACAAGAGAGGAGCTTGGGAGAACAAAAACGCCAATGTAAACGATGGTATGTTCTCCAGACCTTTAGTGTGATTGATATCATAGAAAGTCAAATGCAGTCCTGGTGGGTTCTGATAGTAAAAATGGCTAACATGGTTTTAGTCAATATGATGAATTTGTTTGCTTCGTCGAAGTAAGATATTATGGTTTATTGTTCTTCCCAATGGGCACATGTACAATAGATATATGGCCCTTGGTGTTGTTTTTCTACTAAGTAAACCACTGCAAAAAAACCCCTTGCATCCTGTAAGCGTGGAGAGAACCCTCGTTGTTGGTTTTTGTTGTAATTCCGTGGATCCCATGCTATATGTTGCATTTCTTTGGGAGGGGGAATGCATGAGATGATCGAGAGAGGGGAAGAGGGGAGAGGGTACTTTGTCAAATATTTGGAAAGCTCATTGGGTATGTGAAGAAAACCCTATGAAAGAGGGAAGAAAGTTAGTTGGATAGAAAGTGGAATGAGGTGCGAGGTGACCCAATATACAGACAAGGTTGGGCCTTGGAGAATTAGCAGAGCATCTTTCCAGGGGGGGAAGGGGAACTGTCGGACTATGGGTAGGAATGGGGGTCCCTTGATAGGATGCTACCCTAAAAACCTGTAACTCCCGCAAATTTGCCTTTTTCTAAGAGGGTGTTGGACCAAGGGAATTCAAGCATGAACTTATGGCACAACACCACCGCTAACTTAATTTGGGGCCCTGCTGTCTCTGCAGGGCATAGATAAAGTCGAGTGACCAAGGATGTGACCACTGTTCGGATGGATAGACAGGGGGAGCAGTTGGTCACGGCGAGGTTGTGAGCTGCAACTGAAGAGATCAGGAAAATGAAGAAAGAAGGTCCGCGTAGGCCGCATGTATTGTGGCAAAGGGAAAGGGATGGTTGTAGCGAGCACGAGCCTGGCTACTTGAAGAAGGGGACGAAAATTGGGGGCAGAGACAATGCATAATATTATTCATGCATACTATGAAGGCTCACCTTCCCCAGTGAAAGCTAAAATCTATAGATGGAAACTATGTTGAGAGACGGAGCGGGCAAGGAACAAATGCAAGAAGAGGCATGGGAACCTCTTGTGATAGACCGAGGAAATACAGAGGTAGGATGTCTCTGTTTACACAAGTCATCTAGACTTACTGTATAATGAAAAAATTGTTGGCAAGAGCAATGTCGAAAAACAATCAGTAGCATGAGGAACCAGTCCAATAGGGATTTCCACAGAACAGGTCAGATGTACGAAGTTTGTAGGTGATCCAAAAGAAAGTTTAGTCGGTATAGTTGCAAATTTTCCACGAAAATGTCAAGCTCGGTCACATGGACAAGACGCTACAAAGTATGCAACAACAAGGAATTTCTGGCTCAAGCGCGAGGGATCTGGCACCAGTGGATTCCTTTGATGATTATATGATTGTAGTTTCAATGTTTTATTTTATTATGTCATTATGATGTTGGATAGCTTTTGCTTGATTAGAAACACATGTTATAGTAGATGCAGTGTGATACTAGATAGTATGGGCTTCAAAACCTGATTGAACATGCTCAAAAAATTCAAATTTTGGATGGCGTTTAATGTACATTGACAGACCTAGTTTCCTTTGGAAAAGTCAAGGTCATCGAGAGCACCTATTTTTGTAACATGCTTTATAAATAATAAATAGAAAAATACTTCCAAATTCACAAAAATAAAAAATTATGAATTGATTCTTAGAAAATATTTTTCATAAACTTGAAAATATAATTTTTATAAATAAAATAATATAAATTACTTTAAATATAAAAATCAAGAATTAATTGTTATAATTAAAATTTAGAAAATATTAATCATATTTATATAAAAATTAATCATATTTAATTGTTCATCAACACTAATTTTAGGAAAAAAATTACAATATTATACGGATCAACATAATTTATTTCATCATTCCTCCTTAAGTTACTGACATCGTATTTGTATCCTTACTAATAAGGTTTAGTAGGGTTTATTAGCTTTAACCCAGTCTGCATTAATATATTGTTCAACCCTTATTGTTTATTTATTTTTTTGAGTTATAGGGTTCGACTTTGTGTCGTACCGAACCCTTCATTAGCTTTTTATACATAACTGCATTTAAGTATTACATGATGTCTTGTTTTTTATTAAATTGTTTAGATATGGTTTAAAATAACATACGAGCAACAGGAATATGAAAGATTTCTTTGGCGAGGTTAATTTTTTTTTTCTTTGTTTTCCTATTACCCATGTAGAATAATTTACCTTGTAGAATTTCATCCAATTTATTGTATAAAATGTGGTAGTAGTAGATCCATGGCGAGGTTAAAAAACATTTTCCTTTGTTTTCCTATTACCTATATAGAATAATTTACCTTGTATAATTTCATCCAATTTATTTTATAAAATGTGGTAGTAGTAGATCCATACTATGGCCATTAGAATAAGTGAGTGTGTAATCTCACTTTACTTCAATTTCCATTTTTTTTTATAATCGTTTATTTTCTTACTTTCATAAATAGTTGTCACCTTCATAATTAAGTATTTTTTTAAATATAATTATTTCACATATAACTTCTTTTCATACTTTCGTAAATAACTTTGGTTGGAGTTAATGTTTACATTCCATATTTTAGAAATTAGTCTGTGATGGTTGAGAAATTCTCTCAACCTCTCTCTCTAAATTAGGAATAAGTTACATCTCAAAAACTCTATTTAATAGAGTAATCAGAATGTAAATCTGTGTGTGTGAGTGTGTTTACACATACACCATTTGTGCATAATATATTTGTGTTGTTTAGTAATTGTGTGTTTTTTAGCTATTTCTATCATGGTATCGGAGCGCAAGATCAAAGGCCTGTGTGTTGTGAAAAAATTCCTCCAATCTATTTGTATTAGTTTTATTAAATTTTATTGGATTGATCAGGTTGGATTGCAGCCGAGCTTGCGCAACCTGCTGAAAATGTGTGGGCAACCAGTTGATTTAATTTGTGGCATCTGCAATAGAATTTGTTTGGCGGCATTGATACAAGTCTCTAACCCAACTACAAAATCTGGCATATCCGGGACTTCCTAGACGGGCCGTTCAGCGATTTTAGCCACTTCGAATTATTTTTGCAGGATCAATTTTCTCAACTGGAAGATCTTCTCAGATTTCAAATAACATTCTCATAGTTCGAATAACAGGCGGATGGTATGATTGAGTCCCAGGAAAAAGGCCCGAGGCTCTAACCTCCATAAGCTGACGGCAGCTGGAATTAACTTTTAGCGTGTTGTAACTTTGCATTGAGGATACGTGGACATTAGGTGGAGTAGACTTTGCATAAAAAGGTTGGTCAAGAAACATTGGCGAAATGTATGAAAGGTGGTGACAATATGAATGGGCAGCTCGCTATAAGCCTTAAACCTCTAGAGTGAGGTGAGTATTGATCACTACTATGATGCCCAACTTCTTGAAGATCGAAGATCCAGGAGATAGCTTGCGTGGAGCTGTAATGACAAAAAAAATAGGCCTGGACACCATTGTCATATTCGAGATTGTCACGTCCGAGAATTCGTCAAAGCACTGATGCTTTGGTCTATGCGTGAAGGAAAGGGGGAGAGAAGATACAAATAAAAAAGGAAAGAGGAGACATAATTTATGTTGTGGAGAGGCCGACATGCATTTGCGGAGCCAATCTCCGCCGAAGGGAGCCGGAAAACTATGGTGAAATGCATTCAAGTCCTTAGTCGATTTGCAGCTTAATGTGGCCTACATTTGCAGTATTAGTTGGATGGTGATTGTTATATTGAAAATGAGTCTATGTTCGGAATGTTACGAATATTTTATTTTTGAGAAATACATTAATTATGTATTAGTATATTTGTGTTAAAAAATTAAGTGATAAGAATATCAAAATCAAACAAAAAGGTCATGATGTAATAGCTGAATCTAGATACATTCTGTATTTATATGGCTTTTCTAGATAATTGACGAGTACAGTGGTTAGCACCCATGTATCTCGGTGGATGGGAGCTCGTCCATAGAATGAATAGGAGTTCAATGATTGCAATCAATTGTGTTTGAAGAGATCAAGTGGCAGTAAGGCTCAATATGAATGGTTGTCCAAATAGTATGGTAGTTGTGGATCTAGGGCAGGATTCCTCGTTAGTGGTAGATGTGGAAGTGGTCTCCTAATGAGGTTATGCAACAGATTGGGATGTTGTCTAGTAATTGACTTCGGGAGGCCCTTGATTCGGGAGTTGAGGAAGTGAACTCGGGAATCCAACTTGCCAACTACACCTTTCCGAGGGTTATGAGGCAACTTGATGGAGCATCTACTGATAAGCTTGATTATTTTGTTATTTTCATGTAATGTAATCATTAATGGGGGATGTTGGAGTTAATGCTTACATTCAATATTTTAGAAATTAGTTTGTGATGGTTGAAAAATTCTCTCAACCTCTCTCTCTAAATTAGGAATAAGTTGGATCTCAAAAACCCTATTTAATAGAGTAATCAGAATGTAAATCTGTGTGTGTGAGTGTGTTTACACATACACTATTTGTGCATAATATATGTGTGTTGTTTAGTAATTGTGTGTTTTTTAGCTATTTCTATCAACTTTCGTAAATAATTGTCACCTTCATAATTAAGTTCTTTTAGACTTTAACAATATGTACTCTTGTATAATAATAATTGTTACTCGACAAACTTATAATCCGTATTTATCTATTTATTGTTTCCCTGTTCACTCCTTTATATTATTATTATTATTATTTTTTCCGTAGAATTGGTTTTTGCATATAACCATGTACTATACTTTGTTACCATTTCAACTGAACTCACAAATAAGTTTGCTTAGTGTATTATATTAATCAGAATAACATGGATGCTCCATGTTTCTTTTATAATTAACTTCATTATCATTGTATTAGTAATTTACTCAAATTCCTGGAATAAACTTTTGCCGAATTATTTCAGTCATGTTTGTTCTTTTCTATTATTCTGTAGTATTTTTTAAATTTGACATAGATGTCTAAGGGTTTCATAAATAATTGTCACCTTCATAATTAACTTTTGTTAGACTTTAACAATATGTACTCTTGTATAATAATAATTGTTATTAGGAAAAATTTAATCGGTATTCATCTATTTATTGTTTCCCTATTCACTCCTTTATATTATTATTATTATTATTATTTCCGTAGAATTGGTTTTTGCATATAACCATGTAGCATACTTTGTTACCATTTCAACTGAATTCACAAATAGATTTGTTTAGTTTATTATATTAATCGGAATAACATGGATGCTCCATGTTTCTTTTCCTTTGATAATTAACTTCATTATCATTGTATTAGTAATTTACTCAAATTCTTGGAATAAAATTTTGCCGAATTATTTTAGTCATGTTTGTTCTTTTCTATTATTCTGTAGTATTTTTAAAATTTGACATAGATGTCCAAGGGTTTCATCCATGTCCCTACTACTATGTTGTTTCTTTATAACCATTTTCTTTTCTTTTTGTAAGTTTAGGTGGTTCCTTCTATTTTCTATTAATAAAGTCGGGAAAAATATACAAAACTAGACCTCAACCTACTCGCAGGAAACCAGGTATTTTGGCCATCGAATTTCAAAGTATGTCAACCAAAAAATAAAATGCCTTAACAGTCTATACCATATCTTTCGATACTTAATATCTAAGTCTTGAGACAACACATATACAAAAAGTGCTAACCACTAAAAAAGAAATTAAGACATTGGATCAAGAAGACCTTAATCTTCCTTAGATTCCACTGGCACTGGATCTTTGGTTGTAGCCCCTGATAAGTCAACTGTGACCTGCTGCATATACTTAATTTACTTATTTAACCTTCCAATCCTCACATATTGATGCAATTGACGCAGATTGATTTCCTGAATGTTCCTATTAATATCTGCCAAGGTGGATTCCAGCTTTGTCTCTTCTATCAACATAACTGCCTTGGCTAACAAGCATTTGATTAACCAATAAGTTCTAACTGATTTTTGAAACAAAGAGGTTCTGCCCCAAGTGTGCCCAGGATCATTAATCAGATTCTGCATATCCTTCTAAGGCATATCATCTTCGCTATCTATGTTAT
Source organism: Pinus albicaulis (assembly GCA_034641835.2). Taxonomy (NCBI): domain Eukaryota; kingdom Viridiplantae; phylum Streptophyta; class Pinopsida; order Pinales; family Pinaceae; genus Pinus; species Pinus albicaulis. The sequence continues at coordinate 1,665,843,854 of CM076578.1, read as the reverse complement.
TTAAAACCTCTGTTTCCCAACCATAAATACGAGAACGAACTGAATTTGGGATTTCTGCCATAAAAGTTTGAACCACTTGTTCCAGATGTTGCTATGCAGACCTTCTTCCTCTTTTCTGGTGCATTTCAGAAGAAGGTTGTTTGCCTTTTCCTCCAGCAGGCTTCCTTCCTCTTTTAACCATTTTAAAGAAACTTAAAAAATATGCTAAAACTACCATCCAAACAACAACACCAGTCAAATTCATAGTTAAAATGTAGGCCAGAGACTGAAGAGAAATTCCATCTCCCAAGTTAAGGTTCGTGAGAAATATAAGAGGTAAATAGACAGAGCAGACACTACTACACCTGAACGGAGCACGAAAAGAATGAAGCACATCCCAATGACTAAATTCACTACCAAAGACCCAAATATTGTAACCAGTATAAAAGTCATGTATGGGAAATTGACACTTCGGAACCCTAATTTCAGAATTGCAAAGAATAAACAGACAGAGGAGACGCATAAGCTTTTGCATGAGAATCCATGGCAAGCTCCGTAGGTTTCCAAGAAATAGAGCAAGGGCCAGACCATACCCATTCTCCTTATCTATAGAGAAGTTTTTATCAGATAGAACAACCCATCTAAAACCCAAATACCACAGTATAGCATTAAACCCTTTCACAAACCCATCACTAAGATGCAACAACCTAAAATTATAGTATAATTCAATTGCCATAATTCTAGCAATACCAGGATCAAACGGAAGAAACAAAGACCGAGATGAAGTTGCAGATAGAGATTTGGGTGATAGAACAGAAACCCATTAAAGAAAAAAGAGGATAAAACCAACTTCCTGAACCTTCTACATGTGTTCATACCAGAACCGACCAAACCTCTATTCAAACAAATCATCTAAGAATACCATTACCAATATCCGCAAATGACGATATAGAAAAATATGTGGCTGAGAAGGTAAGAATGTAGATACATACCACTTATCTACCCGAGCCGTCACCCTGAAACTTGCCTAGTAAAAACCTTTGCAAGCACTACCAACTTTGAAATACAACCTCAGAAAAAAAAACCAAACAATGTCATGCTGATTAACCTTACCTTCCTTATCATTGCACCCCCAGCTCTTTTTCCAAAACTCTTCTGACATCCCTGCTGGCCGACCTGGCTGGAGCCTCCTAAGTGTACAAGGCATTAATTATGGTTGGTGTCGGAGGTCCCGTCGATAGTATCCTCTCGGAAATTGCATGCTGCCACCACGTGGTGGTTGTCCTCCCCACGCGTCAACCAATAGTCCTGGTCACATTGGGTAAGCCCCTCTCTGCCCCTACCACACCTCGATCAAGAGAATATTTATAACAATCTTCAACAAAAAGTATAGAAAATTTATTGAGTTTATCAAATTACTTGATATTTGAATACATGATTTTAACATACCACTTACAATATATACTGAATATATTTTCTTCCACTTCAATCCAAGAATTACCTCAAAATAGAGTCCCTCATTTTTCCATACTTCTTTATAGTGCAAAAATCAAATCTGATAGTTACATTGTAATTAGAATGAATTATTTAAACTTCTTATTTCCATTTTCTACACTTACTAAGAAAGTATAAGCCAAATCTAAAAAAATACCTTAACGAATAAAATTGGTATGCATACATGTAATATTTATTATCGTGGTTGGTGGAAAGATTAAAATAACTAAAATAATCTATTAAAAGGAACGAACTAATACCAATACCAAAAACTTATATTTAGATATTCATTCTAGTACTCAGACCATAAAGAACCTTTCATCTTCAAAATAACTTAATCATTTAAATCTTCACAATTTCTTAACCACTTCCTCCAATATTGGGCAATTGTTAAATACTTCATTTAACAGTAATAGAAAAAAACACTCTTGTATTGTTTTATATCAACTTCTTTAATATTATTCTTGTATTAACTAATATACAGTACTATGAATCTTTAATATTAATACACTCGACAACTTAATTGGATCAATTCCTCTCTCATCACATATTTACTTTTTATTTTGACCGAAAACGAATCCAACATGCATGCCCATACGCTCTTTACTGTTTTAGTACCGATGGGTATAGGATGAAATCCATGAAGTCTAATGTGTGCATTCAAAATGATCTTACGCTCTTTTCTGTTTTAGGACAGATGGGTATAGTATTAAATCCATAATGTCTACTACGTGTATTCGAAATGATCTTTTATATGAAGTCACACATATAAGATTTTGAACGCTAGTTCTTTTCTTTCTAATTGCTATGGAAATGAGATTTAATATCGAACTTATGCACTTGCAAGTGTAAAGAAATTCCTATATAATCAATTTTTTTTTATATAATATGTTCTTGATGTATAACCAAAAATTAAGTTATCAATAACCGTTTTAGAGAATGAGAATATACTATTCATGCACAACCGAACCCTTTTATTATATCTCTTAGCAATCAATATAGCTTTGACTTTGAATTAAATTTGTTTGACTTTTTAAATATAAAATGTCATCAATTGCTTTAACAAAAGTCCTCTAAGCAAAGTCTTAGAACAAAAACTCATAATTCAAATTATTTAATTAAATTTCTGAAGTTTTTCATTAGCCATTCACATTGGGCTCTTATAGCAAGCTCACTATTTTTCGATTCATTTTGTTAATTTTATCCAAAGTCTGCATTCGCTTGGATTTTAGTCTAGGTTACTTTTACCCAAAGTTTCATTATCTTAATTTTTCAATTGCACTTTGTTAAATTTTGTTGGAGAGGTAGAGGATATAAAACAAGAATTAATTCACATGCAAAACACACATGAGGTGTGACTGTTTTATTAATCACACAAAATTCAAATTGTCTAAGTACAATGAATCCAGTGAAGGGTATTTATCATTTTCCACTAACGAATCGCTTGACATGCACACACTTACCAAATTCATCTATTACATAAATCAACATAATCAACGATTACTTAATTGACTCTCTAAATAGTTAAATCTTCATGCAGGGGTTAATTAGTTGTTTTAACACCCCCCCTTAATTATTTCCACTAAACTAAAACCTAACTCATAACAACTCAAACATACCTGTTGGTATATGTGTGATTTAGGCTTACAACACCCATGTTTCTTTTGTGAAGCTCAAACATATCTTTTTCTAATGGCTTTGTAAATATATCAGCCAATTGATCACTCGATTTACAAGGATTCAAGTGAATTTCTCCATTTCTCACAACTTCTCTAATAAAATGATTTCTAGTAACAATATGCTTGTTGTTTTGATGAAACACATGATTCTTGGATAGCGCAATCATTGAGGTGTTGTCAAAATATATTATTGTTGTTCCTTCTTGCTTCTTCTTGAATCCATCCAATACTCTTCTTAACCATACTGCTTGACATGTTGCTCATGTTGCTACTACATATTTTTCTTCTGTTGATGATAGTATCACAATATGTTTCTTCTTAGATTCCCAAAAAATCACACCTGAACCAAGATGGAACACAGAACCGGAAGTGTTCTTCCTATCATCCAAACTACCTGCAAAATCATTATCTGTGTATCTAACCAAATATTTATTTTCTGTACTTGCATACATTATGCCACAATCTCTAGTTCGTGTTATGTATCTTGGAATTCTTTTTCCTGTACTCCAATGTGTGTCTTTTGGAGTCTCTATAAATCTAGAAATTAAACTCACTCCTTGCATAATATCTTGTCTTGTAGCTGTGCGATACATGAGGTTTCCAACCAAACTTTTGAATCGAGTTGGATTGACATATGGTCCTTCGTCATCCTTCATTAAGTTTGTACCTGTTGCAATTGGTGTAGGGACAGGTTTGAAATTTTCCATACTGAATATTTTGAACAAATATCTAACATAATTATTTTGACAAATAAAAATTATTTTTTCATATTGTTCAAGTGCAACGCCAAGAAAATAATTCATGAGACTAATATTTTTCATCTCAAATTATTTCATCATGGATGCTTTAAATTCATCTAACTCAAGATCACCTGTAAAAATCATGTCATCAACATATAAGAAAACAATCAAAATTTGTACATGCTCATTTATCTTTGTGTATAAGTTATACTTAATGTTACTTCTGCAAAATCCATTCTTGATCATATAGCTTTCAATTATGTTATACCATGCTCTAGGTGCTTGGTTTAGTCCATAGAGCATTTTCTTCAACTTGTAAACTTTTTCTTCTTTACCTTCAACTTCATAACCTCACAGTTGCTACACATAAATCTATTTTTCTAGAATTCCATTTAAGAAGGCTGATTTGACATCTGTTTGATATAATTTTCACTTTTTTCTGAGTTTTTGTGGCTAGAAATGCTCGTATAATATCCAATCTTGCTATTGGAGCAAACATTTCTCGAAAGTCTATTCCCAGTTGCTGTGAGAATCCTTTTGCTACAAGTATTTCTTTAAATATGTCAATTTCACATTTCTCATTCAAATTTGTCTTGCACACCTGCTTCACACCAATGGGGTTTTCATCCTTTCGTAAATTAAAAAAATCCCATGTATCATTGTTTTCAATAGATTAAATTTCTTCATCCATGGCTTGCACCCAATTTTCATCTTTGATTGCTTCTTCAAATGAAGAAGGTTGGAATGATAATAATACAAAATTTGAGCTAACATCCAAATCATCATAAATATATTTCATATTTCTCATCTTTCTCTTACCATTGCTTGATTCATCACTTGGTTATCTATTGGGAGAATTATGGTATATTGATATGATTGAAGATCCATGTTGCTCTAAAAATCTTGGAGTCCTTGCTCGGGTGACTCTGTTTGGTGTTTTATATTTTGATTCTTGTTGCTCCTTTTTTGCTACATCGTCCTCCTCCATTAATGGTGCTTGTGCATCAAATTTTTTGTCTACAGCCCCATTCCATGACTCTTGTTCTTTAAACACAAATCTATGTTGATTATGGTATTCTTGGTGATAGGATCATTGTAAGCTTTTGATTTCTCACTATAACCAGTCAATATGCATTTTTCACTTTTATCATCCAATTTTCCTCTTATCTGCTTAGGCACATGTGCATAGGATACACATACAAAAACTATGAGATGAGATACACGACATGACATACCTGACCATGCTTTTTCTAGTACTCTGTTCATCATAATTTTTGTAGGTGATATGTTTATCCCATAAACAACACATGCAACTTCTTCTGCCCAATAGTCATTAGACAAGTTTCTTCCTTTCAACATGCGCCTTGTGATGTTCATGATTGTTCTGTTCTTTCTCTATTCTATACCATTCCATTGAAGTGTATACCTGGTTTTAAATTGTCTTTTGATTCCATGTTTTTTGCAGTACTCGTGGAATGCGTTCAGATCATATTATCCACCACAATCTGACCTCAAAACCTTGATCTGTCGATCACTTTGGTTCTATGCTTAGGCTTTGAACTCTTTGAACTTTGTAAAAGTTTCAAACTTATGCTTCAAGAAGTAAACCCAGTTCCTTCTGTTATAGTCATCAATAAAAGTGAGGAAGTAACAACTTCCACCAATTGACTATGTCCTCATAGTTCCACACAAGTGCGTATGCACCAGCTCAAGAGGTTGTCTTGATCTTTATGCATCTCCCTTTGGGAATCTTTCATGATGTTGCTTTCCCAGGATTCAATACTCGCAAGTACTAATAGGTTCTTTGATGGTATGTAATTCTCTAACCATTTGTTTCTGCATCAACAATATTTATTGAGAAGAGTTCAAGTGTCCAAATCGAAAGTGCCATAACTAGTAATCATTATAACATCCAACATTAAAAAAACTGACTTGATCGATGTAATTCATAATTAGAGGAAATTTTTTGTTCTTCATCATCTGCACCTTTTCTACCAGCTTCTTTCTCGGGGCTTGTCATAAATAACACACTCTTGTCTTTGAAAGATAACTTTGTATTCCTTATACATTAATTGAAATAATATACAATTGATATTGTCTTTGGATCCCCTTGCTTGGTATATGATACCAAACATCATGTGATTTTAACATGGTCTCCATATTAATAGCCCAGACATCATAACCTTTCCCTGTGAAAGAAGGAAATTCTAGCAGGAAACTCGATGTTGCTATCTTTATTCAAAATAATCTTCTCTTACAAAAACCCTAAATTTCTACTTTTATGAGTTTTACAAAACTCATTTAAAAAAAAATTGTTTCATTGTTTACTTTATTTTATATAAGAAAAGACTTATATAATAAACTCTTTTTGAAAAAAAAATATTATAATATTTCACATTTCACTTTTCACTTTTCAGAGACCTTTGAAAAAATCCCTTCGTAAAAAATATTATAAAAAATACTTCAAAAAAATTATATAAAGGCCTTAGTAATGAAAACCTTTTGTAAAATGGACCTCGTATTATTCAAAAACTCTTTAAACAAAATTCCATGTTCTCTATGAAATAATCGTTTAAAGAAATCAAACCTTTTAAAAGGGTTGATGCGAATCGTTTTAAAACTTTCCTTTTATGTTAACTAACGCATGCCTATTAACGTGGTGACTTTTTTTTAACTAACGCGTCAGAAGTGAGGAGGTCTTTTTCTCACGGCCATCCGGCTTTTAACTTAAAATGTGATTACGCACCTCCAAAACTAATTAACTACGTAATGAACTCAATTTATGAAAATCTTTAGTTTTTTTCAACTAAGAAGCTGTGTAACTTGCGCACCTTTTGCACTAAAACCATGCGGACGTGCACACTACTTAACCACCATCGATTTTTCAAAAAAAAAAATTATGGCCTTCTACCCTTGGTCCTCTTCTCATCGACACTGAAGGCTCCATGGGTCTTCTGATTCTCCCTCGGCTCCGATACAATTTTGTTGGTAAGGTAGAGGATATAAAACACAAAGTAATTCACACAGAAAACACACACGAGCTACGACTCTTCTATTAATCACACAAACTTCAATCTCTCTAAATACAATAAATACGGTGAAGGATATTTATCCTTTTCCACTAATGACTCACTTGACATGCCCACACTTGCCAAATTCATCTATCACATAAATCGACTTACTCAATACTTAGTTAACTAAATCTCTAAATATACTTAAATCTCCAGGAGGGAGTTAATGAGTTATTTTAAAAAATTTACCCAAAGTTTCAACTACCTGTGGTGGAGCCCATGGCGTGGGAGCAACCAAAAATATAACTCCTGCCGAAAAAACTCAAAGTCCTCGATACTAAAATATTATTAGTGTTATTGTTCCCAAAATATGTGTATATGTTGTTGAATTTCCACACAACATGGACACTTAATATTATGGGGTTGAGGTTGGCTACTAAAAAAACTCATGATGAATTTTCTCCAACGTCACAATCTCTCTACAAAATTCTGAAGGTACTAGCTTCCAACATTTTGGGAAATCTACCTCCCCCTACCTTAAATGCCACCCAACTAACTCATATATTTGCAGCCAAAGGGCTATCCGAGGACGAGATGGTTACATTGTTAGGTATATTCTGAGACTGAGAAATCATCAATGTGTCATTTCTTGTAGATGACCATAATGGTTGAAAAAAACATATGTCGAGTAAAATTATGTTTATGTTATTTGGGCGAATGCAGGAGCACACTCAATTGGTGTCTCTAATTGTACTTCATTCGTGAGCAGGCTCCACAATTTCAATGGAACAAATGCCACACACCAGTCCCTTGATTCGTCATATGCTCAGATACTGAAGCGAAAGTGTCCCCAAGGCAGCTGCAAGAACGCCAACATGGCCGTCGTCATGGATCCTCAAACACCATTCATCCTAGATAACTTTTACTACAATGACGCTACATCTAAACATGTTTTTTTTACATCCGATGCAACTTTTCTTACAAATCCAAACACCAAATCCAACATCTTTGGAGATTCAGGCTCTAACCTAGTAGCATGGCAGAAAATTTTTGCTGCTGTAATGATAAAATGGGAGATATTAGCATATCTACTAGCACCCAGGGAGGATTCCACGCCAACTGTAGAGTATTCAACAGTTAATCAGATCGAAATTTCCAATTTCGTTTGCTTGAGTTTTGGCATATTATTATTCCCCTTTCGCAAGCACGACTGAGACTTTAGTAATCGAAATGGAGGGATTAACATCACTTTAAGATGCTTAATATTATGACTACTACAAATAACCAATGATTTTATTTTATATTCCAAAGAATTTTCTGTCATCCAATGAAATATTTTACCGTCTTATTGGCCTCATATCCAGGCAATAAGGATATATTTCATAAATTGTAAATCTTAATCAGTATCACTTCTGTAATATAAGGGTAATTATATAAAAAAATAATGGTGATGTTAGATTAATGCTAGCATTAATTATTAAGCATTTACTTTTTATACATATGTCACTCAGTTTGTCGACAAACCAATATGAAACAAATGATGAACATGAAAACAAGTGTGACCTACCTGAGGAAAACACGTGTGACCAACATCCATGCAATTGAAAACATGTGGCTTGGATGGGATGCAAGTGGCAGTCAATTATGTTATCGAATTTTTTTATTATCAGACCTACATTCACAATTCAGTTTCATAATCAAGAAATCGCATTCACAATTCAATTTCATAATCAAGAAAGCATACCTCAAACAAGTGTGATGTCTGTTACCTATTAATACAGCCTGTTATGAGTTAATGTTGGTTGTATGGAACCATGGCTATATGGAAGTTGCTACCAGTTAATGTGTGTTGTATGGAACCATGGCTATATGGAAGCAAAGAAGGTGTTTTTTGAATGTAACCTTAGCTGTACGGAAACATAACTACTCCTGAATGTTGAATAGCTCGGAATTTGCAGCAGAAGCACCAATATATTACACTTATTCTTGCAATACTTATTCCTCATGCGAGTTGCAATGGATTTGGAGGGATCTTGGTAAGTACACAAATTAAATTTCCCTAGAAAAGTAATTTAATGTCTGTTGAAATTACTTACAGCTACTCAAGGTACAGGCAGCCGCCTTCTATTTCCAGCGATCAGTCAAGATCGCATAATGAAAAAAAAATTGCAGAGAGGTGCTTTCCATTTTGATTGATTAGTTAACTTTAGCGCTGTATTTTGGAAACAGAGAAAACTCAACAACAAACCCGGACCTGAATTTTATTCAAGCGGAATTGTGAGAAATTTCGCATCACACTTACCTGTCCGTACGGCTGCCCAAAATCATACCCGGAATAATTCATAAGGCAGATTTAATAGAAATTTTTCATTACATTTTTGGTGACGTCAGCGGAAATTTTTGTGACCTGAAATCGATTGAATCATTGTTCAATTTATGGTTGACGTTCGGTGGTCAAAGTCCATTATATCATAAACTTTTGGTTTTAATGTTTGTTTTAAAAAAACCGTGCGAACAGTCCACAAATATATATGTTTTACATATATATATATATATATCATTTGCACATTTCAAAAATGTGAGGTCGTGGGCCATAGTGAAACTGTTTTGATTTTAGTTTTTTATTTTTAGTTTTAAAATAAGTTTTATTTTAAAATAATTTTTTTATATATTGTAAAAGTGCTGAGACATATAAATTTGATTTAAAAAAAAAGGCCTGTGTGCATTTTGACATTGTAAGTTTTTATTTTTACACACAGCAGAGTGTGAAAATTTGAAACTGCACAGCAGTGCGTTCATTTTTTGGAGAGATAGAGTAATTTTTTTCAATACACAGCAGTTTGTTGTAAATGCACAGATAGAGTGAAATTTTAGAGAGTGTGAGTTTGTGTTGAACTGTGTTTTGAAGAAGTCAAAGTTTCTGTGTATTCCCTCAGTCAGAGGAGATTTTGTAACCAAGTTTTTGAAGTTTAATGAAATAGTTTTTAGAGTGAAAACTCTGTCTCCAGTGAAGAAATTTTTTAATATTTTCTCTGTGTTGAAGAGGGGAGTTTTATTCTCCATTGTTGTTCTGGAATTTCAAATATTCCAACATGGTATCAGAGCTAGTCTAGGCTCTTTGAAGATCAAAGAAGCTGAAGGAAAGGAGTTCTTTATTGCAGCAGCTTCTCCAGCAGAGTGAAGACTTAGCCAAAAAGACTTCAAGGTATTTCTCTATACAGTTGTTGTGTTACTGTTGTAGAACAGTCAAGTGTTTTTTTAATCATAGTTAAGAGTCCAGAATGGCTGGAGCCAGCACTAGTATGGGTATGGGAAATATCCATCTCCCAATGTTTAATGGGAAAAATTATGACTACTGGTCAATAACTATGAGAGCTTTATTTGTCTCCCAAGACTTATGGGAATTTGTTGAGGATGGCTTTGAAGAGCCAACAGATGAAGAAGAGTTTGAAGATTTAACTCAGGCAGAAAGAGAGTTGTTGAAGAGAAATAAGAAGAAATACTCCAAGGCTCTCTTCTTATTGTATCAAGCAGTGCATGAGAGTGTCTTTCCAAGTATAGCAGTATCCAACTGTAGAGTATTCAACAGTTAATCAGATCGAAATTTCCAATTTCGTTTGCTTGAGTTTTGGCATATTATTATTCCCCTTTCGCAAGCACGACTGAGACTTTAGTAATCGAAATGGAGGGATTAACATCACTTTAAGATGCTTAATATTATGACTACTACAAATAACCAATGATTTTATTTTATATTCCAAAGAATTTTCTGTCATCCAATGAAATATTTTACCGTCTTATTGGCCTCATATCCAGGCAATAAGGATATATTTCATAAATTGTAAATCTTAATCAGTATCACTTCTGTAATATAAGGGTAATTATATAAAAAAATAATGGTGATGTTAGATTAATGCTAGCATTAATTATTAAGCATTTACTTTTTATACATATGTCACTCAGTTTGTCGACAAACCAATATAAAACAAATGATGAACATGAAAACAAGTGTGACCTACCTGAGGAAAACACGTGTGACCAACATCCATGCAATTGAAAACATGTGGCTTGGATGGGATGCAAGTGGCAGTCAATTATGTTATCGAATTTTTTTATTATCAGACCTACATTCACAATTCAGTTTCATAATCAAGAAATCGCATTCACAATTCAATTTCATAATCAAGAAAGCATACCTCAAACAAGTGTGATGTCTGTTACCTATTAATACAGCCTGTTATGAGTTAATGTTGGTTGTATGGAACCATGGCTATATGGAAGTTGCTACCAGTTAATGTGTGTTGTATGGAACCATGGCTATATGGAAGCAAAGAAGGTGTTTTTTGAATGTAACCTTAGCTGTACGGAAACATAACTACTCCTGAATGTTGAATAGATCAGAATTTGCAGCAGAAGCACCAATATATTGCACTTATTCTTGCAATACTTATTCCTCATCCGAGTTGCAATGGATTTGGAGGGATCTTGGTAAGTACACAAATTAAATTTCCCTAGCAAAGTAATTTAATGTCTGTTGAAATTACTTACAGCTACTCAAGGTACAGGCAGCCGCCTTCTATTTCCAGCGATCAATCAAGATCGCATAATGAAAAAAAAATTGCAGAGAGGTGCTTTCCATTTTGATTGATTAGTTAACTTCAGCGCTGTATTTTGGAAACAGAGAAAACTCAACAACAAACCCGGACCTGAATTTTATTCAAGCAGAATTGTGAGAAATTTCGCATCACACTTAGCTGTCCGTACGACTGCCCAAAATCATACCCGGAATAATTCATAAGGCAGATTTAATAGAAATTTTGCATTACATTTTTGGTGACGTCAGCGGAAATTTTTGTGACCTGAAATCGATTGAATCATGGTTCAATTTCTGGTTGACGTTCGGTGGTCAAAGTCCATTATATCATAAACTTTTGGTTTTAATGTTTGTTTTAAAAAAACCGTGCGAACAGTCCACAAATATATATGTTTTACATATATATATATCATTTGCACATTTCAAAAATGTGAGGTCGTGGGCCATAGTGAAACTGTTTTGATTTTAGTTTTTTATTTTTAGTTTTAAAATAAGTTTTATTTTAAAATAATTTTTTTATATATTGTAAAAGTGCTTAGACATATAAATTTGAGTTAAAAAAAAAGGCTTGTGTGCATTTTGACATTGTAAGTTTTTATTTTTACACACAACAGAGTGTGAAAATTTGAAACTGCACAGCAGTGCGTTCATTTTTTGGAGAGATAGAGTAATTTTTTTCAATACACAACAGTGTGTTGTAAATGCACAGATAGAGTGAAATTTTAGAGAGTGTGAGTTTGTGTTGAACTGTGTTTTGAAGAAGTCAAAGTTTTTGTATATTCCCTCAGTCAGAGGAGATTTTGTAACCAAGTTTTTGAAGTTTAATGAAATAGTTTTTAGAGTGAAAACTCTGTCTCCAGTGAAGAAATTTTTTAATATTTTCTCTGTGTTGAAGAGGGGAGTTTTATTCTCCATTGTTGTTCTGGAATTTCAAATATTCCAACATGGTATCAGAGCTAGTCTAGGCTCTTTGAAGATCAAATAAGCTGAAGGAAAGGAGTTCTTTATTGCAGCAGCTTCTCCAGCAGAGTGAAGACTTAGCCAAAAAGACTTCAAGGTATTTCTCTATACAGTTGTTGTGTTACTGTTGTAGAACAGTCAAGTGTTTTTTTAATCATAGTTAAGAGTCCAGAATGGCTGGAGCCAGCACTAGTATGGGTATGGGAAATATCCATCTCCCAATGTTTAATGGGAAAAATTATGACTACTGGTCAATAACTATGAGAGCTTTATTTGTCTCCCAAGACTTATGGGAATTTGTTGAGGATGGCTTTGAAGAGCCAACAGATGAAGAAGAGTTTGAAGATTTAACTCAGGCAGAAAGAGAGTTGTTGAAGAGAAATAAGAAGAAATACTCCAAGGCTCTCTTCTTATTGTATCAAGCAGTGCATGAGAGTGTCTTTCCAAGTATAGCAGTAGCCAAGAGATCCAGAGAAGCATGGGAAATTCTCAAGACAGCCTATCAAGGCATGGAAAAAGTGAAGACAACAAAACTTCAAATTCTGAGGAGAGACTTTGAGACTCTCTGCATGAAAGAGTCAGATATTATTGACTCGTTCTTCACTCATATGATTGGAATGGTCACACAAATAAGATCTCATGGAGAGACTCTTGAAGATAAGATGATTGTGGAAAAACTCGAGGAGTCTACCCTCAAGATTTGATGTGATTGTCACCACCATAGAGGAGACTAAGGATCTCACAAAGTTCACAGTGGATGAGCTACATGCATCACTAATGACTCATGAGAAGAGATTGGGTAGCAGTGAAAACTCATCTCTTGAACATGCCTTTAAGACCCATATGTATTTCGGAAGAGGAAGAGGGCAAGGCAGAGGAAACAAAAGAGGAAGAGGCAGAAGCCAAAAAAGAGGTGGAAGGAACAATCCAGTAAATGCTCAAGGAAGGGGTAGCAATCCAATTCAACATCAAGGCCAAGGCAGCAGCCAGCAGAGTGGTCAGCAGAATGCTCAAGGACAGAGGTATGATAAGTCCAATTTCCAATGTCACTATTGTAAAAGGTATGGTCATTATGCTAATGAATGTAGAAAGAAGCAGCATGATATGGGAAATAGAACTAGTGCAAATTTCACTAGAGAAAATATCAGCCAATATAATTTTTTTTTGGCTTGTAATATGGCTGAAGAAAAGAATGAACACTTATGGTTTCTAGACTCCGGTTGCAGTAACCATATGACAGGAAACTTAGCAATGTTTTCTATGCTAGATGAGAGTGTGAAGTCACAAGTCACACTAGGAACTGATAGCAAATTTTCTGTTATGGGAAAAGGAAATGTAAATGTTTTAACAAGAAAAGGTGCAAAGAAATCCATAGCAGATGTGTCTTATGTTCCAGGAATGAAGTGTAACCTCTTAAGTATTGGACAGCTTGTTCAAAAGGGGTATAATGTATTTTTTGAGGATGATGTTTGTACCATCATGGAAAAACCACCCAGCAAACAATGTATTGTTGAAGTGAAGATGATAAGTAACAGGATGTTCCCTCTTAGAATGAGAGCAGATTTGAAGAATGAAGAAAAGATAGCAGCAGTGGCAAAAGAGGCTATCCAAAGTGAACCAAAAGATGAAAATTGGTTGTGGCACTTGAGATTTAGACATCTCAACTTTGGAGGTCTTAATTTGTTGAACAGAAAAGGAATGGTAAGAGGTTTACCATTGATAGAGAAGCCGAACAACCTTTGTGAAGGTTGTATCTTGGGGAAACAACACAGAGAAATTTTTCCTTCTGGGAAAATCATAAGGGCAAAGGCACCCTTAGAGATTGTCCACTCAAATTTGTGTGGACTAATGCAAAATCCATCGCTTGCTAGCAGCCACTACATGTTAACATTCATAGATGATTTTACAAGAAAAACTTGGGTTTACTTTTTGAAAAATAAAAGTGAAGTGTTTGAAAAAATCTGCAATTTCAAAGCACTTGTGGAAAGCCAGAGTGGGCTGCACATCAAATTTCTAAGGACTGATAGAGGAGGTGAGTATATCTCTAAAGATTTTCTACGTTTTTGTAGAGAAAATGGTATTCAAAAGAAGTTTACAACTAGATATACTCCGCAGCAAAATGGAGTAGCCGAAAGAAAGAATAGAACCATAATGGACATGGTGAGGAGTATGTTAAAGGAAAAGAATTTTCCTAATGATTATTGGGCTGAAGCTGTACATTGTGCATCATATATTATGAATAGGTGCCCTAAAAAAGCAGTGATGAACAAAGTGCCGGAAGAGGCATGGAGTGGCACAAAGCAAAGTGTCACACATATGAAGGTTTTTGGATGTGTGGCTTATGCACACATACCGGATCAGCTAAGGAAGAAGTTGGACAGCAAGGGGGATAAATGTATTTTCATTGGATATAGTGAGGAATCCAAGGATTACAGGTTATATAACCCATCCACCAATAAGTTTATTGTGAGCAGAGATGTTCAGTTTATTGAGGAGGAAGCTTGGGATGGAAGCATAGAGAAAATAGCGAATGTTAAACACTGTTTATCTCATGATGAGAGTGATGATGAGTTGGCTGAAATACATCCCCAAACAGCAGCACCAACACAAGAGCAGCAAAGCACACCCTTGAGCAGAAATGAAAGTGCTTCTCCAAGCACACCATAGGGAGGAAATTCAAGTGCTTCCTCAGGTATTTGTACACCAAATGAAAGAGGTAAGAAGTTCAGAAATTTGAATGACATTTATGCACAAGAGGCAGCAAATGAAGGCATTAATTGTTTGTTTGTTTTATATTGTCATGTTGAAGACCCTATCCACTTTGAAGAAGCTATTAACGATAAAAAATGGATAAAAGCTATGGATGAGGAGATTAATGCCATAGAAAGAAACAAGACTTGAGATTTGGTTGAACTCCCAAAAGGTAAAGATGTCATTAGAGTTAAATGGGTCTACAAGACCAAGAGTAATGCTGAAGGCAAAATAGAGAGACACAAGGCAAGACTTGTCGTCAAAGGGTATAAGCAGAAGCATGGGATAGATTATGAGGAAACTTTCGCACCGGTTGCTAGAATGGAAACCGTGAGAGAAGTTCTGTCCATAGAAGCACAAAACAAGTGGAAAGTTTACCAAATGGACGTGAAGTTAGCATTCCTAAATGGAGTGTTAATGGAAGAGGTTTACATTGAACAACCTCTCGGCTATGAGAAGAAATGCCAAGAGCACAAAGTGTGCAAGTTGAAGAAAGCTCTTTATGGGCTGAAGCAAGCACCAAGACCATGGTACAGTAGGATAGATTCTTATCTACTGGAAAATGGATTTGAAAAGTGTGAGGGAGAACCCACCCTCTACATCAAATAAAAATATGGTAAAATTTTGATTCTAGTTTTATATGTTGATGATGTTATTTTCACAGGTAATGATGATTACCTTATTGAAAATTTTAAAACAGTCATGAAAGAAGAATTTGAAATGACTGATATGGGTTTGTTGAGATACTTCTTAGGAATAGAAGTAGAACAAGATGAAAATAGGATTTTTATCTCACAAGAAAAATATGTTAATAAAGTGCTGGAAAGATTTAATATCCAGGAGAGCAAAGCAGCGATCACTCCCACAGTGATGGGATTAAAACTCAGCAGAGAGGACAGCAGCAAGGATTTTGATCCTAGCTTGTATAAGAGCATAGTTGGCAGCCTCATGTATTTGACTGCAACTAGATTGGACATAATGCATGCTATTAGTTTGATTTCCAGATTCATGGAGAAGCCAAAGGATGCACATTGGCAGGCAGCGAAGAGAATTTTGAGGTATGTTAAAGGTACAAAAAGGTTTGGTATTTTATATACTGCTTCAGAAAATTCAGATTTAGTTGGATACACTGACAGTGATTGGGCTGGAAGTGTAGATGATCGAAAGAGCACTTCCGGTTATGTTTTTCACATGGGTTCAGGGGCAATTTCAGTGGCTTCTAAAAAACAACCCATTGTAGCATTGTCTACAGCAGAGGCAGAGTATGTGGCAGCTACACCAGCAACGTGTCAAGCAATTTGGATGAGAAGGATGTTAAGAAGTTTGTGTCAAGAGCAGGTAAAAGGAACAGTGATTTATTGTGACAATAGCTCAGCTATTGCATTATCTAAGAATTCAGTGTTTCACAAAAGAACGAAACACATTGACACAAAGTTTCATTACATCAGAGAATTGGTAAACAATGATGAAATTGTTTTGGAACACTGCAGAACTCAGGAGCAGTTTGCAAATATTCTGACCAAGCCATTGGGGCAGAAGAGTTTTGAGTTTTTGAGGAAATGTCTGGGTATGACTGATAACCCAGCAGTTGAAAGTAAGGGGGAGTGTTGAAATTACTTACACTTGCTCAAGGTACAGGCAGTTGTCTTCTATTTCCAGCGATCAGTCAAGATCGCAGAATGAAAAAAAACTTGCAGAGAGTCGCTTTCCATTTTGATTGATCATTCAACTTCAGCGCTGTATTTTGGAAACGGAGAAAACTCAAAAACAAACCCGGACCTGAATTTTATTGAGGCAGAATTGTGAGAAATTTTGCATCACACTTAGCCGTCCGTACGGCTGCTCAAAATCAGACCCGGAATAATTCATAAGGCAGATTTAATAGAAATTTCGCATCACATTTTTGGTGACGTCAGTGGAAATTTTTGTGACCCGAAATCGATTGAATCATGGTTCAATTTCTGGTTGACGTCCAGCAGTCAAAGTCCATTATATCATAAACTTTTGGTTTTAATGTTTGATTTAAAAAAACCGTGTGAACAGTCCACAAATGTATATGTTTTACATATATATATCATTTGCACATTTCAAAAAGGTGAGGCCATGGGCCATAGTGAAACTGTTTTGATTTTAGTTTTAAAATAAGTTTTATTTTAAAACATTTTTTTTACATATTGTAAAAGTGCTGAGGCATATAAAGTTGAGTTAAAAAAAAAAAGGCCTGTGTGCATTTTGACATTGTAAGTTTTTATTTTTACACACAGTAGAGTGTGAAAATTTGAAACTGCACAACAGTGCGTTCATTTTTTGGAGAGACAAAGTATTTTTTTTCAATACACAGCAGTGTGTTTTAAATGCACAGATAGAGTGAAATTTTAGAGAGTGTGAGTTTTGTGTTGAACTGTGTTTTGAAGCAGTCAAAGTTTCTATGTATTCCCTCAGTTAGAGGAGATTTTGTAACCAAGTTTTTGGAGTTTAATGAAATAGTTTTTAGAGTGAAAACTCTGTCTCCAGTGAAGAAATTTTTTAATATTTTCTCTGTGTTGAAGAGAGGAGTTTTATTCTCCATTATTGTTCTGGAATTTTAAATATTCCAACAATATCAATTTCAAATTAAAAGAATCAAAAGAAGGAAAGAAACACAAAAAAATCCCATTAATTGGATTATTTCAACATTGTGAGTTCATCAATATTGAAGGCCTCAAGCCTCTAATTAGAGTCTCACATATATTCTACTAACAAATAGCCACATATCCTCTACTAACAAATAGCTTCCAGGATTCCCAACAAGTACTCCCCACTTACGTAGGTTTATCGTATGTCCATCCCAGAATGTGGAATTAGAGTGGCCACCATGTTGAGGAAGTAAGATAGCTTTAGAATATGCACCTTCATTTTTGAGCCCCTAATATTGCAACCTTCAAGCTCTCTAAACTCCGGAGCCTTCCGAGCTATTAAGTCAACTGTGATTGGAAGAGAGCATTGAAGAACATTTTGACATCATTAATGAAACTAGGTTAACATTAAATTTCTTTGTAATAATTTCTGTGAGAATTCTTGACCAAAAAAAACCAGAAACATGTATTTACTCTATGTCACGGCCTACTTGCTACAATATACAAGCTTTTGTGCCAATAAAATAAGAAAATAATTAAATAAATGGCTTCCTTGGTTTACCTTTAGACGCGGTTGCGGGTTGAAAATCTTTCTCAAATATTTAGACGCAGGCTTCAGGTTGAAGGTCTTCCTCAAAAAACCGGTTCACATGGTATTTAAAGCTCAAATATTGGCCTCAACCGATTCTCCAATTCACATGATGAAAAAACCAAGAAATTAACAAGCTTGTCTCCTTCGGTTGACAAATTTGATAGCTTCTGTTTAGGCTGGACTCTTATGCCTAGACCACCAAAAATATATTGTCTTTCTGAAGCTAGAGATACGACAACCTCACATATTGGCACCTTGACATGGCTGAATTTCTGGTACTTGGCTTGAACCCCATTCTAAGCACCCATAGAAACCGTTTCCCTCTACCCACTAACCCAGAGGCAGTTTTTGTGATCTGGGAGATCGACATGGTTGATCTGCTACCGATCTGGCAGGTTGCAAGTTCAGCGATTTCAGGTATTGATTTCCTATGTGGCGGTCGTCATTGGAGTTCGTCGGCACCTTTAATGCACTGGAGCGCACCATTGACATGGAGGGAAGAAAGAGGGGTCCAATTAGGTATATGGAAGGAAATCATGCCATCATTTTACAGCTATGGAGAGCTTCGACAGTCCTTCTGATGTGCATGTGCATTTGCAGAGAATACAATCCTACTATCATTTTTAACGAAATACAATCGTGGGCATGTGTATTACATGCAATTTTTTTAAAGCTAATTTTCATCTGATATCTCAAATAAAAGTTTTCTTTCAACAAACAAAAAAGACATGATATGTGGCCACATAGTTTTTTTTAACATAAGGCTCTTTTCATTTTTCCGATTCACCTACAACTAAAAGACCCCAAAACAAATTCTTCTAGCTTCATTTTTAGTTATTTATATCATGTTTAATCTTTAATTTGCACGCTTTATTTTTAATTATTTATATCATGTAAAACATTCTTCTAACTTCATTTTTAATTATTCATATCATGTTTAATTTTTAATTTGCATAGCATGTCATATTCGTTAATTACTTTTAAAGTCCCACCTATTCCCTTTACATGATTATTCCTATACTAGGCTTTAATTATATACGTGATTATCCCTAGACTCGGCTTTAATTATATATGGTTATTATATTTCCATTCAATTAATTGGTGTATACAATTAAGTTTTTTAAGTTAATTTAATAATTTAAATTTAATGGTTTTTTTTTTGTGGTTCTAAAAACTCTGTTATTTGCTATAATTTCCAAGAATTGTGTTACGACTGATGTTTTAAACAATTTTGGCACTATTTTTAGAGCTACATCTCATGGTTGTACAACGTTGTGTTTGCGTCTTCAATTTTAATAGATATATTCCATAAAAAAGATTCCGGATTCAATCACAAAGTCCTCATTTATCGAGAAGGAAAATGTAAGTTTTCTAACTATGGATTCAATTACAAAGTCCTCATTCATCGAGAAGGAAAAAGTATGTTTTCTAACTATTAATAGGATGTCCATTATTTTCGAGCAGCATCTTTATGCATGAAAATTAATGAAATTGCTGCTCACAAGAATTTAGAACATGTCTAGAATCTAATGCAATGAGTCACAATCAATGCACTCACTTCATCTAAGCTTATGAAGACAGTTAATCGATATTACTATGTAAAATAAAAATGCTTATTTATATGTCTGAGATAAATTGATATAAGGTTCATTATTATTGACCTTCTTGAAGATTCTATCTGTTAGTAGTGTCATTAATGTTTTCCATGGGTTTTCTTTGTAATTCAGATCTGTATTTTCAATTCTGCAATCATAATTCCTGGTACGAAAATATTAGCTCTATTATTAATCTTAGCTCTATTATTATTTGTGAATTGTATCTTCAAACCGGAGCTCGACAACTTTGACTGGCTTCATAGTCTCTAGCTCCGTACCTATGTTTACTCTGGTGGCGGGGACTTGCTACTTCACAGCCTCCCTTGTTTCAATTCTAAATGCGCTTGCGTTTCTCTGGAAATAAATTATATGTACTGAATTTCTCACAGCGTATATGAACTGCTTTGTTCTTCCAATAAAATAATAAATTATCGCAAGTATTCTATATATTTTGGCTTACTAAACGAAGTGGGAAATTTGAATTCCTGTAGTTTTGGATCTCATATTCATTTAACCATAGTTTAAGCTCCATCCTATGTTATAGCATTAATAGAAATGTATTGATGAGATATACAGAGATTTCTGCAAGAATGAAAAGAAATATTTGAGGAAATGGAGGAAGAGTTCAATTAAAATCAATCATGTCAAAAAATTGTTAATATGCTAATAGTAGTGATGATTCAATTTGCTAATACTAAGGATGATTATTGACTTTGTTTGTATGTTCTTTTTCTTATCATATTTTTATTATGATATAGTTATAAAATGTATTATGTTTTTATTATGATATATTTTTATTATTATTTAGTTTTAAATGTGTTTTAATTAAATTAGATGCCACTAGTTACATTATATAGATTTATCAATGATGATATATTAATATAATTTATTAAATATAAACTTTAATTTTAATACAAAGTTGTTTTGGAAATTGAATAACTTGATAAATTATTTATTGATTATGATTTAGTTATTTATTTAATATATATTAATTAATATAGCTTATTAAATGTGAGTTTTAATTTTAATATAAAGCTAGTTTGGAAATAGAATAATTTGATAAATCAATATAAACCTTGATTTTAATGTAAGACTTATTTGGAAAAAGAATTTAACTTACTGAAATATCATTAAAAAATAATTAATGAGTTCCTTCTTATTTTTATTAACATGACTTGGTAATAAGCATAGTGGTTAAGCTAGGTCTTTTTATTTATATATTTATGGAAATTTCTTATTTACATTATTTATGTGTACATCCAAAATAATCTTTAATGTAATAACAAACCTTATGTTTGACAAACATTTATGATACATTTGAATTATTAAAGTACACCTTGTTTAATGTTAATTATTTTTGACAAAAATTTATGATACATTTGAATTATTAAAGTTAACCAATATGATTCTTGGTTAGTGAAACTTGAGTTTATTTATAATAAAATAAAAGTTGGCAATTATCCTAAGTAAAAAGGATTTAACTGAATGGTAAATGATTCCAAGATTCTAGAGTAAAAGTAGAGGCAGCTCCTGACAATTACTTTCCAGAAGGATAAAATGGAAATTCTGAGTAAGGGAAGGGGTTCTATTCAGAAAAAGGCTAAGGGTTAGAAACTGTATGTTGAAAAAAGTTGTCGAGAGCTGGTAAGGAACTAGTGGAGCTCTGTAAACCTAGAGAAGTATAGACTAGATTCTAATCCTGAGGCTTATCTTATAACTTAAGGCTATCTACTACCTTAGCCTCTAGAGAGGAGCACGGGGGGAGAAGAGCTCGTGATAACATCTCTCAAGGTTTGGAAGAACCATCAGTTCTTGGAAGAGGAATTACATAGATAAGTACTGATGACTGTTTATTTTATGATGCCGATTCTAGGAAATAAATAATGAATGTTTAAATTGGTACTAATCGGTTTCTGGGTCTTACTTACAATGTTATTTAGCACAGTGAACATTTGTTGTCTTAGAAAAAGAACTAGAAGATGAAAGCCTGGTAGACCAAGTACAAAGAGTAGATATTTATGATGTTATCTATTTTCTTTTAAGAAACAAGTAGTATTTTTAAACTCTGTGTAAATTACAACATTGGGAATCAAAATGGGAAATTTAAAATCAGCATATCCCTTAAGGGGTATAGAGTTTTAGCCCCAAGCCCTATGGGAAGAGGGCAGGGGTCATGGTCCTCTGACCACCTTACATTTTATAACCGCTGTTCTACGTAAACAAACATTAAAGAAAATAAAGAAGGTTGTGAAAACTATGTATATATTTAGATATAATTATCGCTATAGATAAGAAAACCTCTGCCAGAAATTCAAATGTAAACTCTTAAGTGCAGCATATAGCGAAAGAAAATAGAGTAAATAGTAACATGTACATGAACATGTATATGGAAAAACTGATTAAACAACATAAAACCCCTGAATTTTCTTATTGAGAATATAAAGCCTCTGGAGGAGGCAAACAAAATATTATGTGTTTATTAATACAACTACGGAGTAAAAGAGAATAAAATTAAGAGAAACGAACTAGGAACTTAACCTAGTCTCAGCGGAAATTTATTAAACAAAACTTTAGAGTTCAGAATTATGGAAATTTTATTATACACATAACTTATGGAATACTGAATCCCAAGAAAATTACATTACACTAACCTTTGTTAAAATAATCGTTTCAAGATTGAAGGGCCTGATAAATGCCGACAGGAATAGTTCATGCAGGAATTGTAAACCTAGGTGAGACACCTCGAACTGAAATCGAGCAAGTAACCAAAACAAAACAGACTTTAAGAAATTTATAGAACTTTGGAAACACGACACTTGCATGTATATATAGCCATGACCCTGTGTTGCCCTGCACACTGAGAAGGTTTCACCCTCAGCAGCCATAAAATGAAAGGGAAAAAGATTTGTAACCATTGGCCAGAGCATACCTGTGATTGTAAAGTGCAGGAGTAAGAGTCGAACCCATATCAGGTATGCCGCACCAGGAGGTAGGGTTGAGTGGAGAAGACAACATCGAAATAAATAACAATAAACCAATAGTAGGATTATCTAAGAAATATTAAACAATTCATTAACGTAAAAATTTAAAAATAAGAGATAGCGAAATGTAAAACTACTTGTGAAGGGCTCATTCCACCTAAACTTCGCATCAACCTAGATGTAGGAAACCAAAATAACCAGACACCGTGGAGCCATATCGCCAAGACCTCTACATTAACTGGAATGATTAATGCAGTGGCGGAGGAATTAACGAAGATAAACTTTCAAGTAAATGAGAACCATGAAATATTAATGTTCTCACCATAACAAACACAGTAAGAAACCTGTAAAAATATTGTCACAATATTGAAGTAGGAAAAAAACGAAACCGCAGAAGGAATACCTCTACAATTTTAACTATTGAAGGTTGCAGAAGAAGGATTACATATGAATACTTGTACACCATCGTTCCTTTGACGACTAAGACTCTAGTGGCCGAGGAAAATAAGAAGGAAAAACTGTAACTAGGAAGGAAGAAACCATGGCAGTCGCAAAACTAGACCATCTAAGGAAATGGCGACAGAATGAGAAGTGGAGGTAGGACAGGGGGTGGGTAGTTACCCTAACTCCCCTAAAACCCCTCACCATCATGGGATTTAGGGTTTACAAAATTAAAGGCCCAGATGGTTGGTAAGTTTGGAAGAAGGACAACTGTGAGGTTAAGGCAGGAGCCTCCGACCAGTTATCCCACAGACAAGGTGCCGAGAACCTAGGGTAAGAGGTGTACCATGTAAGTTAAGAGGAATAAATTAATTAATTTTATACCAATCATCCAAAAACATTAACTTGCAATTATAATGTAATCCAAAGCCAAATCGATAGATTCGTGAGGTACCAAAATCGGATGTAAAACAATAAAGATTTGGAAATCAGACTGTAAAGTCAGACATGCAAAGGATCTATGCAATAAGTATATGGTGATTCATATAAATTTTGTAAATATTAAAGTGTCGTTGGTATGGTCAGAATTGTAATATTTCATGATTGTAAAGAAAGTGTGTGAGTTATGTTTATAGCATATGCCAATTTACATATATGATAACCATCGGAAAGATTTAATTATAGAAATAATAACTGTATGGTAAAAAGGAAAAATTAGATAATTTTATTTTATTTTATGTGTTGTAAGTTGTGTATGGTTTTGACAAGTGGTATTAGAGTGTGGTTACATGCTAGGGCCAGATGGTCCAATATGATAACGTGGTTGTTTTCATATTGTTTTTTTTGTTTCAAAATTATGCATAATGATAGGAAAGACTGATAAGAAGCTACAATGAGGAGAGGGTCCAGTCATAAAATACAAAGAGATACAGGGGAATCCCATCCCTTGCCCAATCCAGGAGTTAACCCATAAATGTGGGTGCATTTAAGTGTGGACCAACACTTGCAAACCAATATATTACTGGAAGAGAAACAACGTCAGACAGATAGACTGCTAGATACTATGTAGCAATTTCAAACAAAGATTATTCGGGTTCGAAGTGATAATGAGAAGTTAATGAGAGAGCAAGAAATGATATTGAAGAGTCTTCCAAATAAATAGAACCATCATACGGCACAGCCCAGTCCAAAGAGGGACACTCACGGAGAAGGAGAGCAACAACAGAAAATTCATGATAATCCCAAAAGGATTCGTACCCAATAGATTAATAGGAGCAGAACTTATAATGAAGCTGAATCTGGTAATATTTCAGATAAGCAAAAGCTAAAGAAACAAAAAGTGGAATTATGGGGTGAATTCCATAAAATCAAGGCTCCTGCATTTGATGGAGAGGCTGAAGAAATGTCGGAAGCATGGATAATAAATATGAATAACTATTTTCAAGTTTATGAATATAACAACAAACTCAAATCTCCCCTATCCATCTATCAGTTGTGGGAAAAGGAAACTTTATGGTGGGAGGAGGTGAAGAATGTGCGTGGAATTGAGGATCAAAACGTGACTTGGGATGAATTTAAACAGTATTTCAAGGAAAAGTACCTAACTAAATGATTCTATGATGATAAATTTCAAGAGTTTCATGATCTATAGCAAGGAAAAATATCTATGGATGAATTTATCACTAAATTTGCCTCCTTATTAAGGTACGTGCCTTACTTCAGATATGAAAAGGAAAAGGTACAATGATTCTTGAGAAGTTTTCCTACTCATATGAAGGAAAGAATCAAGTTTTTGAATCCAAGAACAATGGACAACGTAATCAAGAAAGAAAGGATGTGTTATCGGTAATCCAAAACAAAGGGAGAGGTTGGCAGAAGCTGGCCACCTAAAAAAAGATAGAAAATCCCATCAAATTTTAAGAGCAACAAGCCAGGAAACTATAAAAATACTGCGTGGAATTCAGCAAATAGGAAATTTGACTCAGAAAAAAAAAAAAGGGGTTACTGAAGAGGGCATATTGAGGCTTCAAGTAGGCTAGATCTAGGACAAAATAAAAAAACCCCCATTGCAATGCTGGGGATGTGGATAAGAACATTATTTTAAGAATTTTCCTCATCAAGCAAGAAATGAGGTGGCATCCAACCTACAAGAGACATCTACAGTGGGAGATGTGGCATGAAACATACCTAGGATAAATGTTGCTCTAGAAGATTGTCAAGCAGAATTTCAGCCAACTATGATAGAGTTAGAAGGTAAGCTTCAAATCCAATCTGTTTCCATTTTGGTTGACCTTGGAGCGAGTTTCAGCTATATAAACCCTCACATAGTTGAAAACTATAAATTTCAAAATCATAAATTTAAGAATCCATGGCTAGTTCAATTGGCTGCGGGAGAAAAAAGGCGAGCCAATGCCAAAGTTCCAAATTGTGAACTGCTGATACGGGATGAAGACATAACTGTGGAACTGAACATACTACCACTAGGTTCCTATGAAATTCTATTGTGAATGGACTAGTTATAAGAACAATGTTCATTATTAGACTGC
Source organism: Pinus albicaulis (assembly GCA_034641835.2). Lineage (NCBI taxonomy): Eukaryota > Viridiplantae > Streptophyta > Pinopsida > Pinales > Pinaceae > Pinus > Pinus albicaulis. The sequence continues at coordinate 1,665,817,876 of CM076578.1, read as the reverse complement.
AAAGATCAATTAATTTACATTAAATCCGAAGATGGTTCATGTCAGGAATTGCAGGGGATCAAGAAGCCACTTCGGCTGTTACACATTATATTTTCACCATGACATTTTACTATCTATATGGGTTCATCAATACCTATATAATGCTCCCTTAGAGGTTTAAAATCCTAAAGTTCCTAAATCAAGTCTTGGATTGCAATAAAAGCTCATAAAAATCATAAAAACCCTAGTTCTGCATTGTTCCTAGCAATTACCTATGGTACCGCACCTTTTGTAAAGAAAACATATGGTACCTACTGCATGTTCTGTTCATTAAAGGTGTTGAGCCCTGTAAAAGGTAAATTGAAGGTGAAAGTAAATTCTAGAAGCCTAACTGGTTGAATATTTTCCTAGCTGGAAGCCTCTAGAAGGTATTATCCAATAGAAGCCTCCATTCATGATGAACATTCATTCCTTCATAAAAGGAGCCTATTCCTTGGATTTTGGAGCTTAATCCCTTAATAAGGGGAATCTATCCCTTCCATTTTGGAGTTGTAACCACTTTCCTTTTCCTAGAAATTGAAGCTTTGGTTCAGTCTCAAGTGTACATGCTGATATATGTAAAAAATTTCTATCCATTTTGTATACACTTAGTACTTGCTTTGTACTTTGTAGCTACGATAGAGAAGGGAATTGCTGAAGAAACATACTCTTTTGCTAATTGTGAGAATGATTACATACTCGTAGTTAGGCTGGTTCAAAGAGTGGAAGGGTCTGTCAGACCAAAGGAAAACGCTTGTTCCAGACCCCGGAAGGACCTGTACGACATCAAGATGAACACGGTTGTAAGAATCCTTCTTTATTTAAAGATAATAAAATTGGATCCTGTTTTCTCAATAAGTTGTTTATGTGTTTACTTGAATTACTTATTTCTTAAATTCCTTGATCATTAAGATAGATTTATAATTTTTGAATTAGTATATGTTGCAGGTGCTTTTGATTCTCTTCTATGTCTTTGTTTGCAGATCTTAAGAGGTGACTTCTTGGAGCGACAAGAAAGAAGAAATCAACTAGCATTGGATCATACGTAGGTCCTTTCTTCATCATAGAAAATTTTAAATTACATATAATCTAGAAAAAGTAGTTTACATTTTTCCTGTTTGTTTCTAGCTATCCTTGTGATACTAGGGAGATCTTTCTTGTCTGCAAGAACGATTTATCTGCCTATCAAAATGGCGACTCCGATGGGGAAATTTTGATTTGAACTTAGTTTTCTTTGAGTTTGACTTTTGAAACCATTTTTTATGATTTTGATTAGTCTATACTAGTTTGGGGAAATTAGCCTTAGAATCCCTGAAAAGAAGATTTAGAATTTTTTATTTTTCTTTAAGTTTTTTGGTCTCCGCACTTTTTCTTTAAAAACGGTGTGGTCACCTCCACAGTTTCTCTGTGTAAACAACACGGTACCACACCTTTGTATACTGAAACCTGCAGACCCAAGAAATGTTTTTGAAAAATTTAAGATTCTCTTTTTTGGAAGTAGCTTAAATAATTCTTTGATTTGCCCAGACTTGCCTTGACTGTCAAAATCCTTGTGTGAATTTCTTTTTAGCAATTTTACAATCTCATCAGTCTCCGTTAAGTTAATTGGATGTTTTGAGTTTCTTTTTTTGGAGAAATTATAAATTTGATTTCATTTGGTCATTACTTTGAGGTTTGTCTCAATATCTTAACAATTTTGCATTTTCTTGCTTTTGTTTTTGTAAAAAAAATTGTGTCTGAGTGTTAATCACCTTTGAGTTTTTTTATTTTTTGATCTTTGGAACTCTCACCCAATTTTCTTTACTTACACTTGATTGGTTCTTATATTACATTAGAATCATATTGTGGTTGAGAATTCTCTTGCATAGATCACATTTTCATAATTATAATTCTCATTTTCAGAATATGAATGAAAAATGTGCATGGATTATATTTTGCATAGTTTTCATGTGAATTGTGCATAGATTACAACTGCATATTTTACATTTTTGAAAAATCAATCGTAGATTTAGATCAGTTTCCTTTGATTTTAATTTACATGTTTTTATGCTTGTTTTAAAACATAAAAAATAAAAAATTTGGAATTGATTAGCATTAGTTTTTCTTGATGAAATTAGTGCATTAGAGAATTTTTTATATTTTCTGTTATTGATTAATTTTTTGCATTGTTGGAAGTGAATGAAAACCCTCTCCTTACTTAAGTTAGGATTCATCGAAGTGAAAATATTATATTTTCATATTCGATTACATTCAGTTTTGGGTCAGGTCATAACACCATTGGTTTCATATCCATTTACCCTTTGAGTAATAACAACCCAAATAACACAGCACTTAATAGAATTCATCTAGAAAATTTTACATTTTTAGGGATCTTTCCACCAATCTAGATAAGGATTAGTGCTTTGGAATAGGGAATAGTTAACTTTCCAAAGAAACTAAATAAACAGTAGTATCTTGCGATAGGAAAATTCGAATAGTAGCATGTATGCTCTGTGAAGCTCCTCCTAAAGGAGTCAAGCACGAGATCATATCCGAACCAGTGAGGTAATCAATCCTTCATCATTGAGAATGATAGAAGATATACACATAGTAACAATGATAAACCTCAAATTGACCATTATCGAGGAGCTTGGGGTCACTTGTCGATAAACCTTGGATTATGTCAAGGAATCTTCAAGGGGATTGAGCTTTGTTACTCTGCCCTTGTGTGCATATTGGATCGTAGACTGTTCCCCCAGGTATATTTTTTCCTATTGGTGACCTTAGTGGTATAAGATTGAGGATTCTTTCCCAAGGTGATGGTGGAGGTAAGATCCCACTGTACCTGGAGTAGACATTGGCTAGACTCACTTGGACTCTCCAGAGGGTTATCTTCACTTGAGATGGCATAGTGGGGAAGCTTGCACCAGTCTGTTTCATTAAGCAGGTTGTCGGGGTAATTGTTCCAACTGCCATTTTTGCATTAAAAATTTACGATGTTGGATTTCATCACCAACTAGTGTTTTTAGTGCGAGAATCTACTGTCTTTGTGTGGTTTAAATCCTATATTTGATAGCACGTGTTCATTTGTTTGTTTTTACTTTTAGAGACCATAGGTGTGAATGGTGAATTTTAATTGTTAGGTGTGAATTGTGAATTGTTAATTCTAGTTTTATATTGTTAATAAAATTCGTTGAAGTTGAATCTAATGGCAACTGTTCTGGAATTTACCAACCAAGGAACCCCTCTTAACGAGAATCCTAGTACTTTTCCTTGCTTTGGAAATGTTGGTCCTCCTTATATGGCTACATTGTCATTACCTAGATTTACAATATGTTTACCGATATGGTTATTTTCAAGTTCGTTGGCCCCGAATACTCCAATTAGTCCACCTCAAACAGATGCTTCACCTCCACAGAGTTCACCATCTCAACATCACCAACCTCATGTTGACCCTTTACCTTCTTCGCCCAATATTTCTTCCTCCCATTCTTCCTCTTCACTTGGTAAAAGCCTTGATGCTAGTAACCAGGTGACTAAGAAGAAGAAGAAAGGGAAGAAAAAGAAGAAGAAGAAAGATAAAAAAGAATTCAACCAACCAACCATGGCTGTAAGTGTTAGTAATGTTGAGGAAACCTTCAACATGCATCGTAAACCCAGATTCCCTTGCAAGCTTTGTAAGGGTGACCACTTCCTTATCAATTTTCTTGGTCTTCCAAAGGTATTGGAAGTATGGTCAGAACAATCTCATCAACTTTCCGTTGATCCATCAACTAGTGATAGTCAGGTTCATGGGAAAAAGGGTAAAGTTAGGTTTCCTTGTAGGTTATGCCAAGGGAGTCATCAAACTCACATTTTCCCTCACATGGATGAAGCCTCAAAATTGTTGGAAAACCTTATTGTTCCATAGAAAAAAATTCCAACTGGTTATCGTCAACTTTCTCCCAACCTACCATCAATTGACAGAGTGATTGATCTAATTCCAAGTACAGTAAATCCCACTCTTCCATTAGAGTGTGAAACTAATATCACTCAGGTTGATGATCCATTATTTGATTAAGTCGTCGACTTAATTTCACATTTGGTCGATCCCATTCTCCCTGTAGAGAGTGAACTTCATACCGCTCAAGTTCTTCATGTTACATCACATTATTCTACGCCAAGGGGAATTTCATCTGTTCCTACAGAACCCCCTCCAAGTACTGAGGTCTTTTCCTTTGATTGGAATAGACTGATAGAACCTTGTCTTCCTTCCTCCATCCCTTTCCAAATCATTGTGAAGGTTTGTGGTATGAATGTACACTGCACACTTGTATATGAAGGTGCTTCTGTTATTATTTTATCCTCAACTGCTTGGAAACCTTTGGGTTCCCCTCAGCTTGTGCCTATTACACAAAATCTGTCAGCTTTTAACAGAACCATTAGTGAAACTTTAGGGATCCTTCCTAAGTTTTCTATTACTTTGGAAGGTAAAACTGTCTGTATTGATCTTATGGTAGTTCGAGGCCCCTTGGATTCCAATTTACTTCTTGGGCGAGACTATGTATATGCAATGAACGTTATCATATCGACACTCTTTCGTGTGATGTATTTCCCTCACAATGGAAACATTGTGACTCTTGACCAACTTTCATTCACTAGTCTTGATTCGAATACCAATAATCCGACACCCAAAAATGTTCCTTATACTAAGGTGGTATCTACCCCGCCACGAGTTAATTATGTGGCAACTAGTCCCATGTTTTTAGTTACCGATGCAAGCGAGCCTCTCACTGTTTGGTCGACTTCCTTTGACTTATATCTAGTAATTGACATGGAAAACTCTATGGGATTATTTGAACACGATGTTCCTGTCCCTTTTGAGTCCCTTAACATGTGTTCCTTCCAGAGAGTTTTTCTTCCCTCTGATGAAGACCTTTTGGAAGCCATGATCGAGGAGTGTCCCTTGACATGTATTTCTTCCAGTTGGAAGCCATGACAAGGTTAAAGAGGAAAGTTACTTTTACTGTGTCAACCTCATTATAAAATGAATCAGTGGGTCAAGAGAAAAGTTCCTTTTACTGTGTCAACCTCGTTAAAAAATGAATCAGTGATTAAAGAGGATAGTTCCTTTTACTGTGTCAACCTCATTAAAAAATGAAACATGTAGTTGAGGATAGCTAATGTTACCGTGTCAACCTCATTAAAAAATAAATCAGGTCCCCAAGAGTAAAGTTCCTTTTATTGTGTCAACCTTGTTAAAAAATGAATCAGTCATTAAAGAGGATAGTTCCTTTTACTGTGTCAACCTCGTTAAAAAATGAAACAGATACCATGAGGATAGTTCCTTTTACTGTGTCAAACTTGTTAAAAATGAAACATGTAATTGAGGATAGTTCTTGTTACTGTGTCAACCTCGTTAAAAAATGAAACAAATCTCCATGAGGACAGTTCTTTTACTGTGTCAACCTAGTTTAAAAATGAAACAGACCCGTGAGGATATTTCTTTTCCAGTGTCAACCTCATTAAAAAATGAATCAGTAGGTTATGTAGGTATATTATAGAGGGTAGATTGATAGATTCCAAGAGGATGTTTATTTTCTTGTGTCAACCTCGTTAAAAAATGAAACAGATCATTTTGAGGATGGTTCTTTTCCTGTGTCAACCTCATTAAAAAATGAAACAAATCCTCTCCTAGTCAATTCAAGTCTTTCATCTGATCTTGTAAATGAACGTTCATTCCATCCACCTATTAGTAACTAGTAGTCTACTTACTTGAATGAAATGAAGCTTGGGGGGCATGCGCTCTAGCAAGTTATGCTTGGGGGACATTAAAAAACCATTCTCAAGCATGATTTTTCCTTTGTTTCAAGCTTGTGTAAAAATGAAACAAGCCTAATTTCAAGTACAATTTTCTCTGTTTCAAGCTTGTGTAAAACTGAAACCACTCTCAAGCATAGCTTTCCTACGTTTCAAGCTTTTGTAAAAATGTAACCACTTTCAAGCATAGTTTTCTCTGTTTCAAGCTTATGTGAAAATGAAACAAACCTATTTGAAGCATAGTTTTTCTTTGTTTCAATATTTTGTAAAAATGAAACCTATCTTGAGTCAATTTTGGTTATTATTTTCAAGACTCGTTAAACTCATGAAAATCCAGAGATTATTTTGCTATCTTTCATTCTCGTAAAACACATGAAAATCTGAGTTCTTTCCATCTTTTCCTGCTCGTAAATTAAATTGAAAGTTGAACATATGAGTACAATTTTTATCACTTTTTCAAACTCGTTAAAACTTACAAAAAAGCAAAAACCATGAGTACATTTTTATCACTTTTTTGAAGTCGTTAAAACTTACAGAAAAAAGCAAAACCCTAGAGTTATCTTTTAAGCCCTTTTTAGACTCTCGAAACATGAAAATATTGTCGAGTACTTCACTATTCGAACTCGTCAAAGAAAATGAACAGTCGTCTCTTCAGTATAAGTTTACCCCTTTTCGGGACTGAAATGGACTATTTACGAAAAAGGTATACGTTGACTAATCATGGTCAATAGAGTTCTCTCTTGTATTATTTTATCCCCTTTCGGCCTTGAGAGACTAAATTTATGAAAAATTACACCAATGGAGTTTCCTTAAGTTTTTCTTCTGACTCCTAATATTGAAAAACACCGAGTTTCTCCTATACTGGACTCGTTAAAATTTTAACAGTAAAGAACCTGTAAAATACAAATAGGAATGAACTACTCCTTCTTAGGGTTCGATTTTTAAACTAAGTTGGACTCATCCAAAGGATGAGCTTATATAACAATCAAATGTTATCCTCCTCAAGCTTGTCAAAAATAAAGAGGTACTTGCGAGAAATGGTGGGGGAAAAGAGAGAAAATGGATCCAATTGACATACTTTTTTTAAAAGCAGTATACCACTCTTGAACATGACACTTTTTGTCACACTTCCACTTGGGTTGGGAAAATCCTTTTCCTATCAGTTAATCAAAACATGTTGAAAGTCTTCAGCCGGTTTTATGGGTATTAGATTTAGGTCAATTGTTACCAAAACATCTGTAGTGTTGTTATGTGTTCAAGAGGATGGTTCAAAAAAACCATTCATCTGAAAACATAGGTCTCCATTAGTGTTGACCATCCCTGAGTCAGTCCTTGCAAAATATTTCTGCAAAACTTGATCTAATGGTTTCATGTCATGGGATTTCCTATGACGGATCACTTTTTATCGACGAAATATCATCATCTAGGAAGTTGATCTAGAATTCTTCAGTACCTTGGAATCTGCATGCCTTAATGGCACGTTTCTCAACTTCGATGGCAGGTTGCATCATTGACCTTCGATTGAACGATTCCATGAAATGTTTGACTTCAAATCATTTATTCACATTCCATGGATTGTACTGAGTAATTTGAGAGCCATTGTCATTATTGGTGGTTTCTCTCACACTTTTTAATAGTTCACATCATTGACTGGTAATCAAGTGGTTTCTATCATGTTCGACTTCGACACAATCAATCACATGGATAGAATCATACTAGTTCAGGTAGCGGAAATCAAGACCCTGTATCTAGTTTCCACCATCCAGGCTGCAAGGAGTTTTATTATTCATTATGCAATAGAATATTCATTATATATGGCTGCGTCCATACTGTGTCTACTATTGATGTAATATTAGAATCATTTCTATATTAGAACATTTTAGTTAAGTTTTGATTTAGTTAGTTTCTTCTCTGAGTATGGGAATGCCTACCTCAACGATGATATATATATATATATATATTTGCATTGAATTTTTTTACAGGTTCCAACCGGTGTCCTCAAGCCAATCCTCGGAATGATAAAGCACTTCACTCTTCGAATTATCTCAGACTTCGCACTTTAGGGGGAAATTTGTTACACATATTTTTGTCACAATGACCTTTTATTTTCTATATGGGTTCATAAATACCTATATAATGCTCCCTTAGAGGTATAAAATCCTAAAGTTCCTAAATCAAGTCTTTGATTTCGATAAAAGCTCATAAAAATCATAAAAACCCTAGTTCTGCACTTTTCCTAGCCATTACCTGCAGTACCGCACCTTTTGTAAAGAAAAACTGAGGTACCTACCGCACATTCTGTTCATTAAAGGTGCAGACCCCTGTAGAAGGTAAATTGAAGGAAAAAGTAAACTCTAGAAGCCAAGCTGATCGAATATTCTCCCAGCTCGAAGCTTCTAGAAGGTGTTATCTAGTCAAAGCCTCCATTCATGATGAACATTCATTCCTTCATAAAAGGAGCCTGTTCCTTGGATTTTGAAACTTAATCCCTTGATAAGGGGACTCTATCCCTTCCATTTTGGACTTGTAACCACTTTCCTTTTCCTATAAATTGAAGCTTTGGTTCAGTCTCAAGGGTACATGCTGATATATGTAAAACTTCTCTATCCATTTTTTATAGACTTAGTACTTTCTTTCTACTTGGTAGCTATGATAGAGAAGGGAATTGCTGAAGAAACATACTCCTTTGCTAGCTGTGAGAACGATTACATACTCGTAGTTAGGCTGGCTCAAAGATTGGATGGGCTTGTCAGACCAAACGAAAACGCTTGTTTTGGACCCCGGAAGGACCTGTACGACATCAAGGCAAACGCGATTGTAAGAATCCTTCTTTTATTTAAAGATGATACAATTGGATCCTATTTTCTCAATAAGTTGTTTATGTGTTTACTTGAAGGACTTATTTCTTAAATTCCTTGATCATTAAGATAGATTTATAATTTTTTAATAAGTATATGTTGCATTTTATTTTGATTCTCTTCCATGTCCTTGTTTTCAGATCTTAAGAGGTGACTTCTTGGAGCGACAGGAAAGAAGAAATCAACTAGCATTGGATCACAGGTAGGTCCTTTCTTCATCATAGAGAATTCATAGATGTATTTCATAAATTATTCCTAGATTTCCACCAAAACAGGATATTGATCTCTCAATAAAATTAATACATGGGGCAGAACCCATGTCATGAGCACCCTACAGAATGAGCGTGCCTGAAATAAAATAATTAAAAATTCAATAGCAATAATTAATGGACAAAGGATATATTCAGCCAAGTATGTCTCCTTGGGGAGCACTGGTGCTGTTTTTTAAGGAAAAGGAAGGTGCTATGTGAATGTTCATGGATTACCGACAACTCAACAAATTGAGTGTAAAAAAAAAAGGTAGCCATTGTCATGTATAGATTATTTTTTTGTTCAGGTGAAGTGGGCAACAATGTTTTCAAAGATTTATCTAAGGTCAGGGTACCACCAGATATGGATTAAGTATGAGGACATATCCAAAACAACTTTCTGTACCTGATACAGACATTATGAATTTGTGGTGTTACCCTTTGGGATGATAAATGCACCCGTAACTTTCATGAGCTTGATGCATGGCTGATGAATTTCTGTGGATGTTGAAAAGATAAAAATTATTATGGAGTGGAAGGTTCCCCAGAATTTAGACATAAGTTCATTTATGGGGTTAGCCGGTTACTATCGACAATTCATTAATGGATTCTCTAAAATAGGTTTTCCTATTACTTCTCTGCAATGGATAGGATGAGTATTTAAGTGGACTCAAGAATGTCAAAATATTTTTGAACAATTGAAGAGGCTACTAACTACTACCCCTGTATTAAAGTAGCATACCTAAGTAAGGAATTCGAAGTATGCATTGATGCCTGCACGGAAGCGGTAGGAGTGGTGACCTAGGAAGGTAAAGTCATAGCATACGAATCCAGAAAGTTGAAAGATCATGAGCAAAGGTATTGTTCTTATGATCTGTAACTAACTGTAGTGGTACATGCCTTGAGAGTGTGTATACATTAGTTGTTGGGAAAAAGGTTTGTGCTAAGAACTCATCACAGCAGTTTAACTAGCTATTTTACACAATCATATTTCAATGCTCACCAAGCAAGATGGAATGCATTTTTAAGTGAATTCGACTTTGATATTAAGCATGTAAAGGGGAAGGAGAACCTTCTCATAGATTCTTTAAGCACAAATTTGGACTGTATTTATGAACTTTATTCTAACCAAGTTGAGTCTAAGTTCCAGGAACAGATTGTGGAGGTAGCAAGGAAGAACCCTGAGTACCAATTCCTGTGGCAGCAAGTAAGGGAAGGCGAAAGGAAAGGAGGAAAATCATATTATGAGATTAATGAAAAAAAAATGTTATTATTTCGAAATAAAATATGTATTCTGAATCAAATGGGCTTCAAAGGGTTGATTATGGATGAATATCATAGAAGTTCCTATGCGGGACATCCCGGATATCAAAATTTTTTTACAACAATTAGGAAGGATTGTTTTTGGCCAGGGATGCGTAAATACATTGATGCGTACCTCAAGAAGTGCTTGGAGTGCCAACATGTCAAAGTGGAACACCAACATCCAGGAGGATTGCCACAACCCATCCCTTTACTGGAATGCAAATGGGAAGTCATTTCCCTTTATTTCATCACCAGGTTACCGAGAAATAAAATACACAACAACTCAATCATGGTGGTAGTGGATAGGCTCATCAAGGCAGCCCATTTTATACATGTCCAGTCAACCTATAAGACAATACAAATTGTTGATATCTTTATGAACTAAAATTTTAGAGTGCATGGTATTCCAAGAATTGTTATATCAGATCGAGATGTAAAATTTACATCAGACCTTTGGAAAACATTATTCACTATATTGGGAACTCAGATACAATTTATTACTTCTTACCATCCTCAAACAGATGGGAAAATAGAGATGGTGAATCATGTTTTGCAAGACATGTTGTGCATGTATGTAATGCAAGAAACTACAAAGTGGGAAGAGTATCTACACCTGGCCTATTTTTCCTATAATAATGGTTATCAAGAGTCACTCAAGATGATTCCTTTTGAAGCATTGAATGGAAGGAAATGTCGGACCTCCATAAATTGGATGAGCCTGGAAACCAAGATGATGCTTGGACCATACATGTTTGATGAAATGGAATGGGAAGTTAGAAATATTAGATATACTCTAAAGGCCACTCAAGACCAGAAAAGGGTGCATGCAGACCAAAAGAAAACTTTCAGCAAATTTTTGGTGGGAGACCACACATATGGGAGAATTAAACCAAAGAGGAGTACCTTAAGGTAGAATACTTGTGACAAATTTTCTCCCAGGTACTGCGGACCATTATTTTGGAACGGATTGGCCCAGTGGCCTATCGACTAGTTCTACCTAGTCATATAATGGTGCACAATGTGTTTCATGTATCAGTGTTGAAACGATACATCCATGACCCTAAGCATGTGATACATTGGTAGAGTATATATCTAAGTCATGATTACATTACAATTTACAGATAAGGAAAGTCCTTGTTGGAACTAATTAATTTTTTTTTTCCTCTAAAGGTAGAGCCGCAACGTATTCATGATCAGAGACAAATAACGCTTTGAAGGCGAGTCATCCCCCAACTTAAGGTGTAATGGAAGCACTTTAGCCCAGAGGAGGCAAACTGGGAGGTTGAAAATTTCATTAGAGAGGCATATCTTGAATGGTTTTCTATGGCCAAGTAACACCGAGGATGGTGTTTTCCTTAGAGGGGGAAGATGTAACACCCTGTTTAATGTTAATTATGTTTTAAAAAATCTTATGATACATTTGAGTTATTAAAGTTAATGAATATGACTATTTATTAGTGAAACTTGAGTTTATTTATAATAAAATAAACTTTGAGAATTATCTTGAGTAAAAAAGATTTAACTGAGTGGTAAATGGTTCCAAGATTCCATAGTAAAAGTAGAGGAAGTTCCTGACACTTACTTCCCAGAAGGATAAAATGGAAATCTTGAGTAAGGAAGGGGTTCCGTTTAGGAAAAGGCTATGGGTTAACAACTATATGTTGAAAAGAGTTGTCCAAATATGGTAAGGGAAAAGTGGAGGTCTTTAAACCCATAGAAGTATAGACTTGATTCTAATCCTAAGGTTTATCTTCTAAATTAAGGCTATCGACTATTTCAGGCTCCGGAGAGGAGTACGGAGGGAGCAGAGGACGTGATAGCCTCTCTCAAGGTTAGGTTGAACCATCAGTTACTGGAAGAGGAAGTAAAAGGATATGTACTTATTAATATTTATTTTATTATGAAGATTCCACGAAAGAAATAATGAATGTTTAAATTGGTAATAATATATTTATGGGTTTTACTGACAATGTTATTTAGTACAATGAACATCTACTATCTTTAAAAAAAACTAGAAGATGAAAGCCTAGTATACCAAGTATAGAAAATTAGATCTTTCAAATGTTATCTATTTTTTTAAGAAACAAGTAGTATTTTTAAACTCTGTGTAAATTACAGCATTGGGAATAAAAATGGGAAATTTAAACTAAGCATATACGTTAAGGGGTACAGGGTTTTAGCCCTAAGCCCCATGGGACTCAGGGCCGGGGTCATGGTCCTCAAAGCACCTAAAATTTTCTAACTGTTGTTATATGCAAATAAACATTAAAAAAAAGAAAGAAGGTTGTGAAAACTATCTATATATTTAGATATCATTATCGCTATAGATAAGAGAACCTCTGCCAAGAAATTGAAATGTAAACTCTTGAGTGCAACATATAGCGAAAGTAAATAGAGTAAACATGTACATGAATATGTATATGGAAAAACTAATTAAACAAGATAAAACCCCATAATTTTATTTCTGAGAATATAAACACTTTAGAGGAGGTAAACATAACATTATATGTTTAGCAATACAACTACGAAGTAAAAGAGGAAATTAACATAAAATAAATGAACCAAGAACTTAACCTAGTCTCAGTGGAAATATATTAAACAAAATAGTAGAGCCTAGAATTATGGAAACTCTAGTATACACATAACTTATGGAAAATTGAATCCCAAGAAAATTAAATTACGTTAACCTCTGTTAAAAGAACCATTTTAGGCTTAAAGGCCATGATAAATGCTAAAGGAATAGTTCATACAAGAATTGTAAACACATGTGAGACACCTCGAACTGAAATCGAGCAAGTAACCAAAACACAACGAACTTTAAGAAATTGCTAGAACTATGGAAACAAGACACTTACATGTAGATATAACCATGACCCTATGATGCCATGCACACTGGGAGGGTTTCACCCTCAAAAACCATAAACTGTAAAAGGGGAAAATATTTGTAACTATGGGACAAAGCATACATGTGATTGAAAAGCGCAGGAGTATGATTCAAACCCATATCACTTATGCAGCACCAAGAGGTAGGGTTGAGCGGAGAAGACAAAATAAAAATAACCAACAATGAACCAACAGAAGGATGATCTATGAAAGATTAACCAGTTCATTAAGGTAAAAATTTAAAAAGAAGAGATAGCAGAATGTAAACTTGCTTGTAAAGGTCTCATTCCACCTAAACTTTGCATCAACCTGGCTGTAGAAAACCAAAATAACTAGACACCGTGAAGCCATAACGCCAAGACCTTCATATAGACTGGAATTAGTACTCCAGCAACGAAGGAATTAATGAAGAGAAAATTTCAAGTAAATGAGAACCGTAAAATATTAACGTTCTCCCCATAACAAATGCAGTAAGAAACCTGTAGCAATATTGTCGCAATATTGAAGTAGGAAAAAAATGAAACCCCATAAGGGATAACTCTGTAATTTTAAATGTTGAAGGTTGCAGAAGAATTATTACCTGTGAAGACTGGTACACCATTGTGCCTTTGATGACTAAGATTCCAGTGGCCGAGGAAACGATGAACGCACAACTGTAAGCAGCAAGGAAGAAACCATGGCAGTCACAGAGCCAGAACATCCAAGGAAACAGTGGCAGAATGAATAATGGATGCGAGATAGGGGGTGGGTAGCTACAATAACTCTCCTAGAACTCCTCACCATCGTCGGAATTAGGGTTTACAAAATCAAAGGCCCAGATGCGTTGGTAAGTTTGGAAGAAGGACAATTATGAGGTTAAGGTTGGAGCCTTTGCCCAGTTGTCCCACAAAAAAGGTGCTTTGAACCCAAGGTAAGAGGCGTACCAAGTTAAGAGGAGTAAAGAACTTCATTATACTAATCGTACAAAAATGTTAAACTGCAATTATAGATTCGTAAGGTACCAAAATCAAATGTAAAACAATAAGGTTTGGAAATCATATTGTAAGGTCAGACATACCGAGGACTTATGTCATAAGTATATGGTGATTCATATAAATGTTCTAAATATTAAAGTGTTGTCGGTATTGTTAGAGTTGTAATATTTCATGATTGTAAAGAAAATGTGCGAGTTATGTTTATAGCATATGCCAATTTACATTATGATAACCATTGGAAAGATTTAATTATATAAATAAGAAATGTATCGTAAAAATGTCAACTTGGATAAAAAGACATTATTTAGTTGTGTATAGTTGTGACATTTCAAATGGTGAGGTTGAAATAGTAAAGGTTGAGATGAGTTTTTCATGAACATTTCAGTAACCTTATCAAATTTTGAGGCCTAACTTTCCGATGTTGGCACAATGATTTCAACATGTAAGCACATCTAAATAACAAAAAAAAGAGAGCATAAGACAAATTTTGTTTGAAGGTGATATTATTTTTCTTTTCAAATGATGCTCTCAAATATTGTTCAATAATGTTACCTTTAATTTTTGTAATTTTTGTGTAGTCTTTTCATGAATTCTTTTAGATCTTTCTGGATCCTTGTGTAGATGATTAGATTGTTTAGACTTCAAACATAGTTAAGACATGGCTTTATTCAAGCACATTTCAAAAGCATGTTCAATTCATGCTTCTAAAGTATTAATATTGATACATCTAATTAGGGATACCAATAGTTTAATGAGCATATGTTTGGTGTTTTAATTAGAAAAAAACATTGAAATATATTGAAAAGTAACATGGAATGGAAAATTGTAACTCATGGGAAAACCTACCATATGCATTAAAATGATCCCTCTCTCTTAAGATTATAATGTTCCCTCTTGCATGGAATTATGGAAGACTTTAAATACAACAAGTAATATCTTATACAATGCTAAGAGATAAGAAATTATATTTAACAAGTATTATAGTTTTGCAAAAAAAAAACTAAAATTAAAAACAAGTCAAACCTATCATATTCATTAATAAGGATTCTCCTTTCTCATCACATTGTGGACAATTGTTTTCTAAATATAACAAATATCACCTAATGCAATAGTGCTAAAATTCATTTAATAATATTGTTATTTTCTAATATTATTTAAACTGAAATTGAAATCAATGATACAAATTTCAAAATTCTTTATTTCTAAATATTCATGTTATAAAAATATTAGAATGATTTTTCAAAATAATAGTAAATAGTTTGAAACTTTACTAGAGGTCTTTTTATTTTCAGGAAAAAACAAATATTATCAAAGTATGTTGCATCTCCAAATAAAATAACTCTCTAATAAATTTACTTTTTAATGCGTGAAACTATTTTATCTTAATCTCTAAAGATGTTGTAAGCTCAAATTTTTTATTCATATAAATATTTTCATTTATATAAATATTTTAGTGAAAATTATAGATATCTAAACTTCAAAATAAAATTTTAAGTTTTAGTTATAAATTTTAATGACAAAAAAAAAAATATTGATATGAGAAAGTACTTCAATGATAATATTTTTACACAAACCGAAATTAATATCTTCACATCAAAATAATAAATATCAATACATATTCACTCATACAATCAAATTTCTATCCAATATAGTAGAAAAAATATTCTATTTATTCTCCTAAAATAAATAAATAACTCTATTTTTTTTTTTAAATACAAGATAAATAAATTGCATAAGAAAGAGAATAAAAGCATGTATTATGTACAAATTTAAAAGATAGATTTTAACTTTTATTAAAAAAGGTCTTGTAAATATATTACTTTTTCTAAGATTTTAACTTCCCAAAAATTGGTATACTTTTTTAAATACACGTAAATCAAATTTGAATCAAGACATTTTTAATTTAGTATAATTCAAGAGCTAGATTTATGTGAGTTATTATGTAAATCAAAAGTCGTATATTTTTAAATGTTATTCTGGTGATATTTTCCATGTTAAAAAATGTTTATCACAAACCAAACAAACTTTTTTTAAAAATTGTTTAAAATAAATTCATCTTTTTTGTATTTTTTTTTTAATTTTTAAATGAAACAGGTATGATTACAGAAAAAAACAAGTTAACATAATAATGAATATACAAGAAAAATCATTTTACATATTATATAATAAAAAGTGTTAACAAAGACAAAGACAATCCATGAAATTATGTAAGTAATATGTAACAATATCATATAATCATTCATTAAATTGGTTACATAAAAATAAAAGGTAAAAAACACACAACAATCCCTTCATACCATCCAAGACATGTATACCATATAAAATAATTCTAATAAAATGGAAATCCTGTAAATATGTAATCAATTCAAATTTTAAAACAACAAACTCACAATAACTTCGCCCAATATTATATAAAACTAATGTAAAACTAACATAAGATATCAGCTAAGCGTGGGAAACTAATATAATATATAAGCTAATTTTGGGGTTTTGTATGGTAGTTAGTATTTTTTTTCAAATTTCAGACAAACCAACTCACAATAGCTTGCTTCTATGATTCTATAAAACTAATATAAGATATCCCCAAAGTTTGGGATTTTGTATGGTGGTTAGCTCTTTTAATTTAACTGCGGGGTAATCTAAAATTAAATATAATTGCATATACATCAATTTTGTATAGAACTTAATAATATGCATGTTAAGCAGTATATTTAAGGAAAACTCTAAATATATATTTTTTGAGAATTTATATATTTTTGGATTTTTTATAAATAATTACGATGAAAAACAAATTATGTTATTGTTAGTGAAATTGGATTTTTATTATTATTTAAATTACATTTCTTAACACATAAATGGATTTAGCTTATCTATTAGTATATATATTTTAAAAAGAAGAGTAATATTTCTATTAATCAATCTCAATTATAACTAGAACTATTATATTCAGAAGTAATAACATTTCCACAACCATCCAAAACAGTTCTAAGAAAAGTCTATAGATGTTAAAAGATGTTTTCACCACGTTTTATAGATCATTTTTCTTATAATTCCACCAAAAAATCCATCTATCCTTACAAACTTATATACCATATATTAACTAACTCTAAAATTTAACTCCCCAGATCCTTCTGCTTCACGTTGCCAAGCCCCTTCGACATATGCCACATTCGCTTCCTCATGTTGATCTACTTTCATTGCTTTCGGCTGCTCATTCTCATGCTCCATCTCCAAATGAAAAACAAGTTCTTGAGGGAGAGTTCATCTCTCTCCAAGCGCCAAGTCTTGATGACCATTATCAGTGAGGCTGAAAGCTTCTTTTTAGCACAGAAACCATCTCGACCTCCACCTTATCCTCCGAATTCTCCACTTTCATGTCGAGGTTCTCCATCTTCGTTAAGATAACTTCGACAATTTCTTGCAGATTCTCCACGTCCTTCTTCAAGCCCTCAAAATGGCTAGAGACTGGATTGAAATAGGATTGAGCCTTTGAAATGACTTCCCCCAATCATAAATATTATATCCTTGACTTCCTAATTAAATGCACTGTAAACATATTAACGAAGCTTTCGACACCACTTCCTAATTGGGAAGCCATTTATTTAGCTCGACGGGATTGAATATCAACATGAGATCTCCACGACCTCGATCTTATAGCAAAATTTAACTTCAAAATGAAGAAAGAGGAGGTTCCTTCATTTTTAATGTTATTTAAATTCGATATTCATTGTCTCTTGATCCTAGAATTGTTCCCACATGATCTTTTTTATTCATTCCTCCTCGAGCTTAGAAATGATTAATCCTTTGCATCTACTCGGCGTTAAGTCTTGAGCTACGGTCTCCCAGCAGTCCATATTCCTGTCCTTGCCTTGATTAATCATCCATCTACTAAATGAAGGTTCCAATGTGCTCCCAAGACGATCACCATAGGGCATATATAGCGTGGAATTAATGTAAAATTCAATGGTCTAGACTTATTGGCTCCGATACCAATTTGTTAGCCAAGGAATGGATGGCTCTCTTTCATTTATCCAAGTAGGTGCAAACTTTATCTTTGTGTAGTGGGTTTGTTCTGGACCATCTCTGTTAAGAAGATTCCACCACAATCTTTCATATCCTGCAAAATCATAAACTGTGTCAGGAAAAATGAGTTTAGGGTCATCATGTGGCCATGATGTGAACTTACCATAAGTGTAGGGACCCATCTTTCTAACACGGTTGATCACATAATTCTTGTAACTTGATCTGTTATTGCCACCAGTACCAATGACATACAGATCCCAGAAATCTTCTGAGAGGGACCTCTCAGCTTCTTGTGCGGCAGCCATACTGTGTGAATACATTTTCTCGTGTATCCATCTATTTCCTTTGGTATGAGACAATTTTTCCTCCTTTACGAGCCTCCTGAAAATTGAGGTGTTCAAATTATGTTTAATCATCATACAGGACATGTGTTGGTGATTGTATCATCCTCCCTTACTTCTCCTTGTTCCATATTTATGCACAGATTAACTTGGGAATCCACCACCACATTATTCTCCCTCTTAATATGGTAGAAATCTATAGATTCAAATTTATCCAAACCTTATATTTATATATAAGATATATCCTTTAAACAATTGGCCTTATATTTATATCATGTTTTTTGTGATGGTTTAAAACATCTTTATATTCTAATAAGAGGGCCTCTATAAACGTTTAACTGACGAATTCCTTCTACTTCTACCAATCTGCCTTGCAAAATACAAAGTTCTTTTGCATCAATTTGAGCCCTTACTAAATTCAAATTTCTTCTGCATGATTATTTGTTGCTAATCCAAAACCTCAGGTAAACATTTTTCTTACTTTTCCATCTAGGCGATAGATAACCCCTCCATCTCCCGCTTGCACCATTGTATCCATTCATATATTGATGAAATTCTAACAGTTAATATTTTTTATTCCAACAATTCTTCTAAATTTTTAACTTGATTTTCAATACAATTTATGAAACAATTTTAAAAAATATATATTTAAACTTTTATATATATATATATATATATATATATATATATATATATATATATATATAAACCAACAATACCAAAATTAATCAAAGTCATTTAATCTAATAACAAACATCTCTTTCATTAAAAGACACTAGGAATAAAAGGAAGTTAAAATTTAGATTCATTTAATATTCCATGAAAAAAGAATTTAACAAACATATCTTGATTAATAAAATCTAACGATAAAAGGGGGCTCGAAATTAGATTTATTTAGAATTCTACATAGACAATTTTCATTTTACAATAAATTTTAGCATGATTAAAATTGATAAAAAAAAATTATTTATATTGATTTTATAGTACTATATTTTCTTTAATTAATATTAATGTCAAAATTTTATTTATATAATAAAACAATATTATATTATTATATTATTTTTACATTTATATTTTAAAATATCTATAATTTATAGTTTAATATAAATTTTTTAAAATTATTATATAAAATATATTTAAAATATAAAGATAAAAAAATTTAATATAGGATTAAAATTCATTGTTTACTTCATGGACTATCATAATGTTATAATCATTGTAATTACAACCAGATCTTAATTTAATATATTAATGGGAATATGTAAACTTTTAACCTAAAAGACCAATTAGTAAAGGAAATTTTACTTATAGTTTTTAAAGTTATTTATAAAAATAAAAAATAAAAATAAAAAAACATATATTTGAGAAACAATTATATTATTAATTTAATTATAATTATTATATTAATGTTTCATGAAGTTTTATTTAATCAATAATAATTACTAGAAAGATGGTAGAGATTTCATTTTCATGGAATATTATAAAGTATTTTTAGCAATATGCACATATCAAAAGTTGATATTTTTCTGCAAAATAATTTTACCTTGTTTAATTTTTAAATCGATTTGATTAATTAAAACAAATATCATATGAATTGTAGAGTTAACACAGTGGAAACTTAAATAAAAAATCAAACACACACAACAGAAAACATGAGAGACAATAGATTTAACGTGGTTCGCCCAACCAATCTGGGCTACGTCCACCAAATAGAGGCATCGTCAGTCTTATTTCTAAACAAGAGATTTACAACAGCAGAGTTTCTCATCTGCACTTTTTTTCCTCTCACCTCACATTCCTCATGGCCATTTTCCTCTACAGGCTTACATTTTATAGCTGGGAGTAGAAACTGAATCATAAATTCAATCTCAAAAAATAGGATGCAATAACTCCACATCAGGATTAGATGCAGTCAATTTAGCAACAAATCCTATTGTTGTCATATTCATGAGATTTTCTCCAAATTTAATATAAGAAATCTTAACAATCTCCACCTTGACAACAATTAGCCTCATACCCCGTTCCATTATTATTTTTGTCTTTTTTGCAAGCCAAGAGAAGCCAGACACCATCGTAGCGTCTCTAATAAAAATGGTTTCGTGAACATGTCTGCACAATTTTTCTTTGTATGCACTTTTTCAAGAGAGACTCCCCGTTCAGTGATAACCTGTCTTACAAAATGGTACTTTATAGGTATATGATTTGATTTACTATGATAGGTCAGATTTCTAGCCAAATGAATTGCACTTTGAATATCACAAAATAACTTGATGTTGTCCTACAACCTACCAAACTCACCAAAAAAACCTTTCAACCAAACTGCTTCTTTGCAAGAATGTGAAGCAGCTATGTATTATGCTTCTGTAGTGGATAAAGCAACAATGTTTTGTAGCTTTGACATCCAGCTTATAGCTCCACCTGCAAGAGTAAAGACATATCCTGAATTTGACCTTCTCTTATCCAAATCACCTGCAAAATCAGAATCAACATATCCGCAAACAAATTCACTACTTCTGTTATAAGTGATACAATAATCACTTGTGCCTCTTAGATACCGAAGCACCCATTTCACTACTGACCAGTGTTCTTTTCCTGGATTTTCCATATACCTGCTCACAACCCCAACTGCATGTGAAATATCTGGTCGTGTACAAACCATCGCATACATCACACAACCTACTACATTGACATATGGAATTCGAGACATATATTCCTTTTCTTCATTTGTGTTAGGATATAAACTTGAAGAAAGCTTAAAATGGGAAGCTAAAGGGATTGAAACTGGTTTCACATTGTTCATTCCAAACCTTAAGAGTAATTTCTCAATATACTTCTCTTGTGATAACCACAGCTTACCATTTCCCATTTCTCTGAACATATCCATGCCCAAAATCTGTCTTGCTGCTCCTAGATCTTTCATATCAAACGTCCTAGTCATATGAGCCTTTAACCTGTTGATATCTGTTATGATTTTGCTTGCTAAAAGCATATCGTCAACATATAACACTAAGATAATGAACATGCCATTACTCAATTTCTTAAAGTAAACACAATGATCATATTCACTTCTTATATAATTTTGACTCATCATGAAAGAATCAAATTTCTTGTACCATTGCCGAGGCAACTGCTTCATACCATACAATGATTTCTTGAGCCTGCAGGCAAATTTCTTGTTATGATTTTGAATAAAACCTTCCGGTTGTTTCATGTAAATCTCCTCATCTAAATATCCATGTAAAAATGCAGTTTTAACATCTAGTTGTCGTAATTCTAAATCAAGTAAAGGAACTAATGCTAACACTATCTGAATTGAAACAATTTTTACAACTGGTGAAAATATCTCATGAATGTCAATTCTTGATTTCTCAGAAAAACCTTTCACAACCAGCCTTTATTTGTACCTGTCTTATGTATCATCAACATCCATTTTCAATTTGTAAACCCATTTACATCCCACAGTTTTCCTATTTTTAGGAAGTTCTACCAGATCCCATGTGGCATTCTTTTCTAATGCCTTCATCTCATCCTTCATAGCTTCTTTCCACTTATCACTGTTAGAACCTTCTACAGCTTCCTGATAGCACAAAGGTTCATCATCATTATTGGTTAAAGAAATTGAAGTAACATAATCATCATACCTTTTATGACGACGTCTGATTCTCGTGGACCTCCTTAAAGATGTTTCTGGTACTTCCACAATTTGCTGATTATTATCTGTAGGAACTTCTTCATGATCTGCATCTGAAACATGTTCATGATGTTGATATGGACTATCTTCAGTATTTGAACTGGTTTCAAACTAAATATGTTGAAATTTAGGTAAATTGTCCTGTTTCAATTTATCATCTACATCTGGATTATCGAGTGAAGATTCATTAAATTTAACATCTTTGTTAATGATGATCTTGTGAGTAGTAGGATCCCACAACCTGTATCCCTTAGTCACATCACCATTTCCAACAAAGATATATCTTTTTGATTTACGATCTAATTTAGGACGTTGATGTTTCAGAATTAGAGCATATGCATCACAACCAAAAAATTTCAATTTAGAATAATCACATGGATGACCTTTCCATACCTCTTCAGGAATTTTTCATCCTATTGCAATTGATGGTGATCAATTTATCAAGTAACAAGCCGTAGATACTACTTATGTCCATAATTCCTTTTGCAAATTGGCATTACTAAGCATACTTCTTGCTCTTTCTAAAAGAGTCTTGTTCATGCGTTCAACAACTCCATTTTGCTGAGGAGTATAAGCAGTAGTTCTATGTCTTTCAATCCCAGCTTCCATGCAATAATTATCAAATTCCTTTGAAGTAAACTCACCACCATTGTCAGTTCTTAAACATTTAATGGTTCTTCCAGTGATGTTTTCAACTAATGCTCTAAACTGTTTGAAAACTGTGAATACATCAGAATTTTTCTTTAACATATAGACCCACACTTTTCTAGAGTAATCATCAATAAAATATGAAAAATATGATAATCCTCCATATGAGGTTGTATGAGATGGACCCCAAACACCAGAATGGATATAATCAAGGATTCCCTTACTAGTATGTTTTCTAGTTTTAAACTTCAGCTTGCTTTGTTTTCCATATATACAATGTTTGAAAAAATCTAACTTAGAAGATTTTAAACTAGGGAGTAACTTACGGTCAGATAAAATTTTTAATCCTCTTTCGCTCATATGGCCCAACCGTTCATTCCATAGACGAATAGAATTACTGTCATTTCCAGATACTATAGAAGCATGATATGACTCTGTTCTTCCTTCTAACTGAAAAAGATTTCCAATCTTCTTTGCTTTCATTACTAGTAAAATTCCTTTATAAAATTTCATTACTCCACCTTGAATAAGGGTTTTATATCCATTTACGTCTAGTACTCCTAGAGAAATGAGGTTTTTTCTGAGTTCAGGCATGTGTCTTACATTAGTTAAAATTTTATTTGTCCCATCAAACATTTTAATATGGATGCTTCCAATTCCCACAATATTACATGAGACATCATTTCCCGTGTAAAAAAATCCATCATTGATTGATTTATAAGATTTAAACCACTCTCTATGAATGCACATGTGATTTGATGCACCAGAATCTAACAACCAATGTTGATCATAATTAGACAAACTAGTTGATAACACTTCATCACTCATACCTAAACTGGATGTCGAACCTGTATCTATCATGTTTTCTTCTTTCTTCTCTGTCGAAGAGTCTCCTTTGGATGTTTGCTGTCTCTTCCAAGAGTCCTTCTTCAAATGTCCCTATTTGCCACAAAACCAACACTTTACCTTACTCTTCTTCCCTTTCGATTTTGACTGTGAGTTGTTCTTCTTACTGAAGCGTCTTTCTTTAGAACGACCTCTAACCATCATTGCTTCTGATGTAGAGGTTTCTGAATTTTACCTTTTCCTTGTTTCTTCAGATAACAAAGCTCCAACAAAATCATCAAATTCAAGGGTTTCTGATGACCTAAGACTTATAGAAGTAACAAAATGATCCCATGACTCGGGCAACGAGCATAATAAAATTATAGCTTTATCTTCAGATTCAAATTCTACTTCTATGATTTCTAACTGCACCAAGATAGTATTAAAGGTATTCAAATGATCACTTATTAATGTACCTTCCTTCATCCGTAAGCTGTACAATTGTCTCTTCAGAAGAATCCTATTGGTTAAGGATTTTGTCATGTACAACTTTTCAAGCTTTGTCCACGAACCAGCAGCATTTTTCTCTGACATAATGTTAAACAAAACATCATCCGCCAAACACAATCGAATGCCACTCAGTGCTCTTTCATCGATGTCACTCCATTCATTATCTGTCATGGTGTAAGGTTGTTTGGATTTTCCCAAAAGCACCTTCGCCACACCTTGTTGTACGAGTAGATTGTGCATCTTAACTTTCCAAATCTCGAAGTTGTTTTTCCCATTGAACTTCTCAATTTCAAATTGAGCACTTTGAGTTTTTGACATTTTGAGTAGCTTGTGTCAAAAATCTCCAATCGAAAATCTTAATAAATTTTGATTAAAAATTTTGATAGAAAATTCCCTTCATAAAAAAATTCCCTAGGCCCTAGTCCCAATCTAATGGCATATTATAATAACTTGATACATAATATCGATATTAAAATCCTTACAAAAACCCATTTAAATCGATATTACAATCAGTTGATTTAAATGAATACTAAAGGCATGGCATTCAATATATATAAATCGATATATTGTCACCATTTAAATTTGACTTCTTGACTATGGAATTTGAAGTAAAATGGAATTTTCAATATACAAGTCGATTTAAATGGCAATCATGCACCTTATAACAATGTTGACCTCCGTTCATACAGACATACCAGCTCACGGTTCAATGCACTCAGCAGATCCAGCCTCACAACCTCTCGGCATTCACTGCTCACAGCTCTATGTATTAATGCTAACACAATGACTTACATAGCCACGGCTCGGCTCCACACAACAACCTTCTAAGCTCCACACAACTCTTGGTCTGTGCTCATCTCTCACGCTCGGCTTCAGCTCATGGTTCAACATAAATAGCAAATGGTTCCAGCTATCATGACATTGACACAGTAGTCCATGTCATCAACAATCCAATTCACGAGTTGTGGCTCTGCAGTCCACGGTTCCAGCTGTCATGGCATCACAACCACGATCCACAAGTACAAGCTCAGCTTTTGCACATCAGACTGTTTCAAATGGAGCGAAAATTATTTAAATATATCAATTCAACACAGTCCTTCTTCAATCGATGATTGAAAACTATGTTAAATATAAAGTCATCTCCCAGCATCTTCAATTTTTTGACGCTCCTTCCAGTGTCGTGATCTACAATCTAAAGGCAAGTCCGATCCCTCTAGCTCACGGTGTTGCGGATACTTTAATTTACTCATAGAAATCCATGAAAAAACGACAGACGGTGGCTTTGTGCTGTGCTCACACGGCCATTTAGACTTATTGTTCACCCTCTAATTTAAACCGCAAGCTTACACAACTTACATAGCTTACAAAGCAGACAACATATTAATCTTAAACATGAGTGCTCCGATACCAATTGTAGAGTTAACACAGTGGAAACTTAAATAAAAAATCAAAAACATACAACAAAAAACATGAGAGACAACAGATTTAACGTGGTTCACCCAACCAATCTAGGTTACGTCCACCAAACAGAGGCATCGACAGTCTTATTTCTAAACAGGAAATTACAACAACAGAGTTTCTCATCTGCACTTTTCTTCCTTGCACCTCACATCCCTCATGCCCATTTGCCTCTAAGGGCTTACATTTTATAGCTGGGAGTAGAAACTGAATCATAAATTCAATCACAAAAAATAGGATGCAATAACTCCACATCAGGATTAGATGCAGTCAATTTAGCAACAAATCCTATTGTTGTCATATTCATGAGATTTTATCCAAATTTAATATAAGAAATCTCAACACGAACAAATATCATATGAAATGCGTTTATGGTTTTTTTGGGCACGTGGTATTGATTAGCCATGGGATTGTAAAAAAATATATTTACTTTAAAAATATCCATGATAAAGTGACAATCAATCTCCATGATTAAGAATTATGTAACTTGTTTTTTAAATGTATATATGTTTAACTTATATATATATATATATATATATATATATTAAACTAATAATTGATAATAATAGTATATAAGGTCTTGGATGATCTAGTGCTTTGTTAAGGCATTCCTCAAATGTGAACTTGCTAGTTCAATTCTCGAGACAATCAAGGGTGATGTATTAGACATGTTGAAGATGTTGTCCTATGAAGCTTACAAAATAGTAATAATAATAATAATAACGATAATTTAAAATAAATTTATAAAATTCCACAATGTGTAGAATAGATAGTAACAAAGTGTTTTGTTAAGGCACTCCATGGTGAAAATTTTATCCACAATGTGTAGAATAGATAGTGAAAAAGTGTTTTGTTAAGGTACTCCATGGTGAAAATTTTGTCCACAATGTGTAGAATAGATAGTGAAAAAGTGTTTTGTTAAGGCACTCCATGGTGAAAATGTCATTGTTTTGAAATCGCGTGTGCAAAAATCAAGTCATGTTAAAATTTGGTGTCCTATGTGATTTTGATGGCTTATATGCCTTTGGTTCGTGGTTACTCAAGTCATAAGTTAGGTATTCTATTCATCTTAGCACTCACATTATATAACAAAAAGAAATAAAATTAAAAATTAGCTAAAACAAAGTTCTAATTTTTGTATATTTTATTACTTTTCAAACATTAGAAAAACTGTGTAATTGTAACATCCCATAAGACAATTGTAAAAAATAATTACTACAGTTAAAAAAAAATAATGCAGGCTTATTTTGGAAGAAACAATTTTAAATTGATTTTATTTTTTAGATTTAATTAGATTATGTTGTGCAGGTTTATGGAAAACTCATCTGGGAACTCATTTTTCACTCTGGCTCACATGTCAATGTGGTTAGTTGGTTATCGATCAGACGATTACTACCATAACCACTCCTTGAGTTTAAAAAACGGAGAAAGGAACCAACATGGTATTATGTACCTGAGGTATCTAGGAATAAAGAAAGCAAGGAAGTTGCACACTAATGGACCGTGCTAAAATGTCAAACATAATTGTGCAACAACAAGGCCTGGACTAAGTCTGGTGAGGACCAGATAGTCACCGAAGCTGACTGTGATGAGAAAATTACTAACACATCCGTGTGAGGATAGCATGAGGGGAGATAGTGAATATTGATCTCATCGTTTGGAGGCTAATGCAATGTTCCAGGAAGAGTTTCAGAAATTGAATGAGGCATGAGGACAAGAAAACAAGGACACATATAAGTACATTTAATCTGTTTAATTTAATCAATGAAGGAAAAGCGGTTTATGAGAGGAACATTGAATCGTGGTAAGGGTATGTCAAGTTAAATAGATACGATAATGGAAATGTGGAATAAAATACATTTAGTTTTCTAGAATAGACTATATCCTATAAATTAAATAGTTCTTACATTTACTAGTAAAATATAGTATTCATTGTCTTGAAGAAATTAAACCTGAAACTAGTTGAATATAGTTAAATCATAATATAGTACAATGTTGGAATTTCAGGGTTAGTCTTCCTAGCCTAGTTGGGGATGGCCTAGCCATGATAACAGTCCCTAAGCCAATTTAATACTGGAGGGAACATGCATTGTTAACTAATCTATAATATATTGTCACAACAAAACTAATTTATTGATACAAAAAAAAAACCTAAAAACTGCACTATGGGAAATTTTGTATCCTAATTATCAAACAATATAACCTTGCAGCCATGTAATTGAATAAGAACAATTTGACAATCATGTTATATAGGATATTATAACAATAGAGCATAATATTACAGGAACCATGACAATTGCAGACATGGAAAGACCAACTGAACCATTAACTGTATACATAAAGAAAAATTGAAGTCGAGAACCATTAAATGTATACATAAAGAGAAATTGAAGTCATGTTGAAAAAATAAACAACGCACACCCAAACAATGGTGGGTATGTACGTAAAAATATACTCGCTCAAACATCCAAACATCCCAAAATAGTCTTACTATTATGACTAGGCACTGAGATATGAACAAATGAAACAAACCCCAAATATAAATTATAGCAATAGGATGCTAGAAAGGATCCATTAGAGGAAATTTCAACCTAAAAGTGGCCTCCTAAGGAAAAATAATAAAATAATAGTAAAAATAATAAAATACAAGTTATCAATTTTGGAGGGAAAAGAAGAAAACAATTTTTTCTAATTGTATTTTCGGATTATCACCTTATAGGTTTACTCAAATTTCATGTTTAGAAACTAATTAGATGCGGAATTAAATTCCACATCCAACGAGTACCCATTATGCATACTTTTGAGAAGGCCCACATTGATAAAATTTGCAGATACATTAAAAAATGCGTTGAAATATGCTTTTTTAATGTATCTGTAATTTTTATCAAGGTTGTATTTCTAAAATGTATGCATGATGGGTACTCGTTGGATGTGGAATTTAATTTTTCATTCAACGAGTGTCTACACTTGAAATTTGATAAAACCAATATGGAGATAAGTAAAAAATACAATCAAAAGAAGTAGTTTTTATTCTTTTCCCTACAAAATATTTACATGTGCCTATTTTTAAATTTAAATAATCTTGATTGGTTTACATATTATGACATGGAAATTACATAAAAATTTTCATAGGCACTTTTAGGCTGAAATTTCCTCTAATGCCAATTCTGCTTCAGAAAATAAACCCTCTAGAAACATGACACATAAACATATCATATTTTCAAAAGAAAAGACAAGCCAGTCTCTAAAGCATTAAAACCCTCAAACCCTCATGGGTTCAATCCCTCAAATAGAGGGAAAAGAAATTAATTCAGGAAACTAGACAACCTTAAAATAAGTGGATAAATACCTGGAATAAAACGACTGAAATGAGTAAGTGCCCAAAACTTGTTTTTTCAAAATAAGCATACCAATGAAGAGAATGGAATACCGGTAGAAAGGGAAATAATTTTTTTAGATGGAACTCTATAAGAAGCTAGAAAAAATTTCTGAAAAGCTAATATAACCTCCATGCTTGTAAAACCCTATACCTTCTCCTCGACCAAAGAGGTTTCTGGTGAGCTTGCCAAAAACCTCAATCATTTTAATATCAATAAATTCTTGAGAAAAAAAATTCAAATATAGATCAAATTACCTATAGTGAGACCCTGCTAAAATATTGGCCTCGATGGCATGGTACAACTGGACCAGGTGTGAAACCTGTTAAGATAGGAGACTATCAAATTAACAAAACCGTTTGGAAGACTAGTCATAAATCAAAATAAAATAATTAATTGTAACGTGATCTACCTAGCAAGGCTTTTGACTGCAAAACTTTGTGTCTGACTGGTTAAAATGTTTAAGAGTTGTCATAGAACCCTAAGCAACAAAGCAAAAACCCCCTACCAGGAAAGGCACAAATGATTCCTCGATCCGAATGGGTAAGGTGGTAGCTACCTAGCCTAACCCAATGTATTCCTCACTGTCGATTGAGGATCTTCAACTAGAGCCATGGATCAAATATTGATCCCAAGATACGTGCCAAATGTAGAATCAGGATGGAGTCAAAGGTTCGAGTTCCTACCCTAACCCAAGTAGCATGACTCTAGGGTGGGGCTCAACAATGGTTAGACCGTAGAACATCATAGTTACCATGAGGAGGTAAAACATAGTATTAATCAAGGTAATGAACATCGGTATAAGGTATCAGATCATTGTATTCGAATGTATTCATAACCATATGTTAAAGTAATACAATATCATATTAGTTAATTGTAATTATATGTTCGATGTAATACATATAATCATATAAGATGAAATATTTTCAATTTGTAGATCATAGGCTAATATTGTGGATATCAAAGATTGGTTTAGCCTTTCATTTATGGTTTAAAAGCGATAACATATGGTCAACCTTTTATCATTACTTAGGATTCTATTTTTCCAAGAAAAATTTCTTTTTGATGTTGGTAAATGTTAGAGAAGTTACCTTTAGGGTGTGTGACACTAATATTATGGAGTAATTGTTTAGACGTTTATCATCCCTATTAACAATTGATAAACATTTACTGACCATTTACTAAATCTAATTCAAGAAAAGATGAATAATACAACAAAAAATGTTCACACTTTTTGAAAAGCTAAAAAGTACCATAATATTAGTGCATTTCAACAAACATGTGGATAACACATAGTTGTTTAAGAATTATGAGGTGATCCCACAATTCACACAAGATACATCTAGTTCTACTTCGTCAATAAAATAAACATTGATAGAAAATTTATTTTTCTACTCATTTTTTACCTTTATCTTTACATCTTTATTTACCCATCCCAATAGATATGAGCTTAGTTTATCATATAATTCCAATCCCAATTTGTTAACCTACTTCTCTATAATGATATTTTCGTAAGATCGTGAGTTAAACATAACGTCACTCTTCATATTCTTAACTTTTATCTTTATATGGAAGAGACTTATTCCCACTATTAATAGTAATTAGTAATTAGAGGTTATCAATATTGTATTGTGCCAAGTGGAGGAAATTTGGAAATGACTTAAAGTATTAGGTTAGCCGTGGTGAGTGTTCTTTGTAGATTATGTATAATAATATTAAAAAAATAAATAAAACACTTTTATTCATATATAGTTAAAATGAGTAGCAAAAATTCACTTCGATATATATATAAATATATAAATTAGAGCAAACTACTATTCTAGAAATTAGGCACCACACCAATAACGCCAATAACGGATTATAAATTAAATCCCATCGCTACCATCACTAATAATATTAGTGGTGATAACAATATTACATGTAATACTAGTGATAACAACATTACATGTATAAATAATAAGCCGAAGCATCTTATTCTTATTAAGTGTACAAAAACCATAATTCAATAGTAACCAGTCCTAGCTCAAAAAAAAAAGAGAGGAAAAAAGAGGATTTATATGCTTATAATGAGAAGCTAAACTGCAAGTATGGAAAGTAATTATTCATATAAGCATTGAGCTAGTGAGATTCAATTCAGAAAATGATCGGATTTGTTCATAGAGGCCTTCTTTGATCTCTCAACTAATTTCATCTCATGATTTCAATTTACATTCGACTGTCCAGTGGGTGTAATGAAAATCACTAAATACAACGTGTCTATTTACTCAACATTATGTCTAGTAGCTGTAATGAAAATCGCTAAATACAACGTGTCTATTTACTCTAACATTATTGTTTTGCTAGAGTTTCAAAAAAATTGTTTTCGAATTCACAATTTCGAAAATGCTCCAATTCCTTTGGAATTTCCATTGTGAGGTTAACTATTATTTAGTATATTAAAAAAATTCCCTCGTGATGTAAACTATTATTTAATATTTATCTATTATTTAATAATTATATTTAATATAGTTATCATTAATACTTACTATTTTGGTTTTTTCACATTTTATTTAAGAATGATTTTAACTGTGTCGATATCTCATATGTAAGATAAGGAATCTCATATTATATGAAATTTTTTCACTTAAATTACTAATTTTAAAATAGTGGTTAATTTTATATTAAATTTAATTTTTTTTTTTTGGTCAAATAAAAGCATTTTAACATTACGAAAATTTCAAAATATTACTTATTTATAGATTTTTTAAAACTATTACTCATTATGTCTAAAACTCATAAAATATATAAATTTCAAATATAATTTATTTAGATAAAATAATATAAATTAATTTAAACATAATAATTAAGAATTAATTCAACCTCTATAGGGGTGTGAATAGACAAGAGGCTCTGAACATCCCCCATGTGGATGGTGGGCCAAGCAGAGAGAGAGGAAGGCCGGCAGGGAAACCAAAGTCGCCACACGAATGGGGTAATGAGAGATAAGACGGGTAGGAGGTGGGCAAGTTCACGCCCATCAAAGGCCAAGGTTCGAAATCGGGAGATTAATGAATACATGCAACGCATGCATCTGCCCATTTATCATAGCAGAACGAGACGAGGGCAGAGTCTGCAATAGGAGAGGAGCTTGGGAGAACAACAACGCTAGTGTAAACGATGGTATGTTGTCCATACGTTCACTGTGATTGATATTGTAGAAAGTCAAATACTCTCTCTGTGGGTTCTAATAGTAAAAATGGTTGACATGGCTTTAGTTTGTATGATGAATTGTTTTGTTTCGTCGAAGTCAGCTAGGTTTACTATTCTTCCCAATGGGCACATGCACAGTCGATGTATGGCCTTGGTATTGTTTTTCTGCTGAGTAAACCCTTGCAGAAAGCCGCCTTGCATCCCTTAAGTGTGGAGAGAACCCTCATTTTTGGTTTTCCTCGTAATTCTAAAGATCCCATGCTATATGTTGGATGGCAGCAGCGAACCATCTTCCTTGGCATTGAGGGTAGAATTTCTTTAGCAGGGGGAGTGGATGAGATGATGGTGAGAGGGGAAGGGGGGAGAGGGTACTTCCTCGAATATTTTGAAGGCTTGTTTGTTCTGCAAAGCAAACCCAACAAAAGAGGGAAGAATTTCACTAGGATAGAAAGTGGAATGAGG
The DNA here is from genome assembly GCA_034641835.2 of Pinus albicaulis. Lineage (NCBI taxonomy): Eukaryota > Viridiplantae > Streptophyta > Pinopsida > Pinales > Pinaceae > Pinus > Pinus albicaulis. The sequence continues at coordinate 1,665,785,288 of CM076578.1, read as the reverse complement.
TGAGAGGTGGCACAAAATACAGACTAGGTTGGTCCTTGGAGAATTAGCAGAGCGCCTTTGCAGAGGGAGAAGGGGAACCGTCAGACTATGGGTAGGAATGGGGGTCCCCTGATAGGATGCTACCATGCAAAACTGTAACTCCTGCAAATCTTCCTTTTTCAAAAAGGGTGATGGAGCAAGGGAATTGGGGCATTCACTTATGGAAAAAAACCACTGATAACTTAATTTGGGGTCGTGATGTCTCTGTAGGCCATAGAGAAAGCCGAGCGACCAAGGCTGCGACCACTGTTCGAACGGATAGACAGGGTGAGTGGTTGGTCACACCGCAGTTGCAAGTTGCATCTAAGGAGATCAGGAAAATTAAGAAATAAGGGGAGGGTGGCATGAAGGGTCATGCAGGTGGCAAGGATTGTGGAAAATGGAAAAGGCTGGATGCAGTGAGCACAAGAAGGGCTACTCGAAAAAGGGGAAGAAAATTGGGGGCGGAGACAATGCAGAATATTTTTCATGCATAGTACCAAGGCTCACCTTTCCCGGTGAAATATGAAATCTACATGTGGGAAACTTAACTGAGAGACATAGCGGGCACGGAAAAAAGGAAAGAAGAGGCATGGGAACCTCTGGTGATAGACCCAAGAAATACAAGAGTTAGGATGTCTCTGTTTAGACAAGTCATCCAGAATTATTAGATAATGATTTTTTTTTTGGCAAGAGTAATGTCAGAAAACAATCAGCAGCACGAGGAACGAGTCCAATAGGGACTACAACATAACAGGGCAGATGAACCAAGTTTTCAGGTGATCCAAAAGGAAGTTCAGTCGATACAGGTGATGGGCCTCTAAATTAGACATAAAATAATGCCCATCTAACCTTTCTTAGGCCCATCTACCTTCCTTATGCACATAAAAGGATATATTAAATCTCTCCTTCTGCACTTAGTAATGTTTTCTTATGCTTTAATATGTTCTTAGGGAGCATTAAAGGTAGTTTCATATTTTTCCCTAATATTGGTTATTTTTGTATAATATTGTGAGAATATTTGGCATATTATACATATTTGGAGAAGGAGATGATTTAGGGACTTGCTCCCTGCCATTGGAAGATCAGGAGGAGAATGATGATCACAACATCAAGAAATTAGGGAGAAATATTGTAGAGATTCAAGGGGATTTTCCACCCTCCTTAACTCTCAAGGGAACCAAAGGATCCTCATGAGATCCCCCTCGAGCAATTCGAATTCCAGAGGTAGCCAAGAAACTCAAGATGAAGTGCACTCAGGTCATACTTCACTTGGAGTCACTAGCAAATCGAATTCCAAAAGGCATCCAAGCAACTGAAGATGAAGGGCACTCAATCTCTGTTTACATGGAGTCAAAGTGGACGCAATCACCATTTTCAAGGGAGTTATTTGTAGCTTCCCTGTAGAGTAAATAGAGCAGAGCTAGAGCTAGGAAGGAGTTAGTTAGTTAGCTAGTGAGTCTATTCTAGTCTCGATTCCATTCAGGATTATTGTTGTGGGCTATTGAGATTTCTGTTTTATGTAGTGATCAATGTTTCAGAGATGTATGAAGTTATTCTTTTATGAAATGAGTAGACTAATTTCATTTGACTGCTTTAAGTTTCATAGGGCTAGGCTCATGGTTTAGGGCCCAATCCATGTGCCTCAACTTCTCTGCTGTTAATACCATTTTCTCTCTGCCATTCAGCTAGTTTTGCTTTTACCATTTAAGATAGATCTACTTCTTATTAGTTTCATTGCTATTTCGTTTTTGTGTTGTTGTAGTTTTAATTGCTTATGTATAGTAAAATAGAGGAAAAACCCAAAAAACTGTGGTCAAGTCCCCCCTCTCATCTCTGTCAATAAAGTTCGAGTAGGGCATACGTTCCCATAGGCAAAAATTGCTTTCTGTTTGAGTTTTCAGAAGAATTTATGCTACCAAGTCCAATTCTTTCTTTCATTGTTTCATCCTGCATTTCTGTTAGTTTCCCGTGCATGAATCCGCAGGTGTGTCTCACTTATGAGCACTGCTCGTATGCCTCCATTCCCCTCCTTTTCTTCTCATATTAATGTTTTATATACCTTTTCTTTACATAATGCACTTAAGTCCTTCAAAGCCTTATTTCTCTGTTATTTCTCTGATCACGGCCACCTTAAATTTTTATGCAAAACACGTGAAAAACCATTCAAAACCATTGAAAACCAGACATCTGCCTTTGCTCCTCGAGTCTCCCACCACCGTACATTGCACTACACAAATTGCAACATTTACCTTTTACCTTTAATGCTTAGCGCTCATTCCTTGTGATTATGATACTGTGAAATCACAAATCACACTTCGCACCGTTTAAAATTTTCGCATAACAATTACTGCTCATTTTTCCGATGCCATAACTCCGCCACGTCACTCATCGCACTTCGCACTGCGCATAACTTACCATATCACATATCGCAACCTACAACCTTTACCACGTCGCAATTTGCACTTCGCACAACTTAGTTCATTCTTATGAATCCTTACCGCTATCCCTTTAAACTTGCGAAGTTGTGTTTGCAACATCGCACATCGCAAATTTTTTCCTCCATTGCACTCTACCATCACACTTTTGAATTCTTTCCTCTCCAAATCCATTTCTCATGCTATAATAAAGTTTCATAAGGTTTTAACCCCCTCTTTCCACTTTCAAACATTGTTTCATGTGTTAAACCCCCCATTAGCCTATTTTAACCCTTTTCTTCCCTCCAAGCTGCAAATTAACTCTTTTTAATTAGAGGTAAGTCATGGATAGCCTAGTTGCATGGATAGAAGGATGGTAGATAGATCATAAGATAAGTAGAGTGCATTTAGCCATTTGACCAAGTTAAGTGTGGTTTAGGACTAGGTTCCTTTCTGCTATTTGTTTTCTAAAAATTAAATTAGTTTCCTTCCTGTCATTTCTTTTCAGCGATTTAACTTAGTTTCTTACAGTCATTTCCTTCTTTCACATTAAATTAGTTCCATTTGCGTCATTTCCTTTCTGCAATTTAGTTTAGTTTCATTGAAGTGTGACAGACTTCACTAAGAACCCCTAGAAGTAGCACCATTTCATAATGCAGAAGAGAATGACATGAACATAATGCATCTGCTATGTATATAACACTATCACCTCAAAGTTTGTATGAACCCCGGGTTGATAAAGTAAACTAAGGCAACCCCTCAGAGTTGCAGCACTCTTGGTGCAATACCAGGGCTCACCAACACGTGCAGCTGTTACACCAAAATGTCAAGCTAGGTCGCATGGAGAAGATGCTACAGAGTATGTAGCAACAAGAAATTCCTGGCTCAAGCGAGAGGGATCTAGCACCAGTGGATTCCTCTGATGATTAGATGATTGCAATTTCAATGATTTTTGTTATTATTTCATTATGATGTCAGATAGCTTTTACTTGATTAGAAAGATATGTTATAGTAGATGTTGTATGATACTAGATAGTATGGGCTCCAAAAGTCGGTTGAACATGCTCAAAATATTCAAATTTTGGATGGTGTTTAATGCAGACTAATGGCCAACAGACCTACCTTCATGCAGATTGAGATCATCGACAACATATATTTTTGTGACCTTCTTTACAGATAATGAATAGAAAAATATTGCTAAATTCATAAAAAAAAAATAAAAAATTAAGAATTAATCTTTCTAATTAAAAATTAGAAAATATTGTTTATAAACTTGAAAATATAATTTATTTAGATAAAATAATATAAATGACTTTAAATATAAAAATTAATTCTTATATTTAAAATTAAAAAAATATTCATCTTATTATATCCATATAAAATTTAATAAAATTTAATTATTCAACAACACTAATTTTAAATAAAAAGTTACGATATTACATACACAACACCCTAATTAATTTCATCATTCCTCCTTAAGTTACTAATAACGTATCATTACTAATAAGCTTTATTAACCTTAACCGACACTGCATTATTATATTGTTCAACCCTTATTGTTTTTATTTTTATTTTTTAGTTATAGGGTTCGACTTTGCGTCGTACCGAACCCTTCATTAGCTTTTTATACATACCTGCATTGTAGTATCGCATGGTGTCTTGTTTTATATTAAATTGTTTAGATATGGTTTAAAAGAACATGGGAGCTACAGGAACATGAAAGATTTCTTTGACGTGGTTAAAAAAATGTTTTCTGTGTTTTGCTATGAGCCATATAGAATAATTTACCTAATTTACAATGTAGAATTTCATCCAATTTATGGTATAAAATGTGGTAGTAGTAGATCCATACTATGGCCATTAGAATAAGAGATAAATAAGCGTGTATAATCGTTTCCATTTCCATTTTTTTGTATAATCGTTTATTTTCTTACTTTCGTAAGCAATTGTGACCTTCATAATTAAGATTTTTTAAAATATAATCGTTTCACATACAACTTATTTTCTTAATTTCGTAAATAATTGTCACCTTGATTTTTTACACTTTAAAAAAGACTTACTCTTGTATAATAATAATTGCTACTCGGCTGACTTATAATCCGTATTTATCTATTTATTCTTTCCCTATTCACTGCTTTATATTATTATCATTATTTTCTGTTCCGTAGAATTCGTTTGTGCATGTAACCATGCAGTATACTTTGTTACCATTTCAACTGAACTCAAAAATAGGATTGTTTGGTTTATTATATTAATAGGAATAACATGGAAGCTCCATGTGTTTTTACTTAGATAGTTAACTTCATTATCATTGTATTAGTAATTTATTCAAAGTCTTGGAATGAACTTTTGCCGACTTCAGTCATGTTTGTTCGTTTATTTGTTATATTTGACATAGATATTTAAGGGGTTTCATTCATGTCTTTACTAGTATGTTCTTTCTTTATAACCATTTTCAACAATAATTATAAAATACTTATTACTTTTATCAAATTTCCTGCTATTTGAATACATGATTTTAACATACCACTTACACTATATACTAAATATATCTTCTTTCACTTCAATCCAAGAATTACCCCAATATTGAGTCCATATCTGTTTATAGTGCAAAACTCAAATCTGTAAATCTGGCAGTTACATTGTAATTAAAATGAATTCTTTAAGTTTCTTATTTCCATTTTGTACACTTACTAAGAAAGTATAAGCCAAATGTAAACAAATACCTTAACGAATCAATTTTTTTATACATACATGTAATATTTATTATCGTTGTTGGCGGAAAGATTAAAAGAACTAAGATAATCTATTAAAAGGAAGGAACTAATATCAATACCAAAAAATTATATTTATATATTCATTCTAGTATTCAAACCATATAGAATTTTCTTATCTTCAAAATAACTTAATCATTTAAATCTACACAATTCCTTAAACACTCCCTCCAATATTCAAAATAACTTGATCATTTAAATCTTCACAATTTCTTAACCACTTCCTCCAATATTGGGCAATTGTTAAATACTTCATTTAACAGTAATAGAAAAAAACAGATTCTTGTATTGTTTTATATCAACTTCTTTAATGTTCTTCTTGTATTAACTAATATACAGTTCACTTAATCTTTAACATTAATACACTCAACAACTTAATTGGATCAATTCCTCTCTCATCACATATTTTTTTTTTACTTTGACTGAAAACGAATCTAACATGCATGCCCATACGCTCTTTACTATTTTAGTACCGTTGGGTATAGTATGAAATCAATAAAGTCTAATCTGTGCATTGAAAATGATCTTACGCTCTTTTCTGTTTTAGTACATATGGGTATGTTATTAAATCCGTGAAGTCTACTACGTGCATTCGAAATGATCTTTTATATGAAGTCACACATATAAGATTTTCAACGCTGGTTCTTTTCTTTCTAACTCCTATGGAAAAGAGATTTATTGTCGAACTTATGCACTTGCAACTGTAAAGAAATTCCCATATAATCAAATATTTAAATAAAATGTTCTTGATGTATAACCAAAAATTAAGTTATCAATAACGTTTTTAGAGAATGAGAATATTCTATTCATGCACAACCCTGTTCTTGATGTATAACCAAAAATTAAGTTATCAATAACGTTTTTAGAGAATGAGAATATGCTATTCATGCACAACCCAAGCCTATTATTATACCAGATAGCAATCGATATTGCTTTGAATTTGAGTTAAATTTGTTTGATTTTTTAAATATAAAATGTCATCAATTTCTTTAACCAAAGTATGGAAGAAAAACACATAATTCAAATTATTTAATTAATTTTCTCAGGTTTTTGGTTCGCCATTCACATTTGGGGTCTTATTATAGGCTCATTGTTTTTCGATTCGTTTTGTTGATTTGATCCAAAGTCTACATTCGCCTAGAATTTTGGCTTGGGGTACCTTTATACGAAGTTTCATTATCTCAAATTCTCGATTGAAATTCGTTAAATTTTGTTGGAAAGGAAAAGGATATAAAACACAAAGTAATTCACACAAAACACACGAAATTCAATCTCGCTAAAAACAATGAACTGAGTTAAGGGTATTTATCTTTTTGACTAACAACTCACTTGACATGCACACACATACCAAACTATTCTATCAGATAACTAAAATTACTCAACACTAAATTAAATGAGTCTCTAAATATGGTTAAATATTTATGAAGGAGTTAATTAGTTTTTTTAACACTTCCCCTTAATTATGACCACTAAACTAAAACATAACTCATGACAACTCAAGCATGCATGCTCGTCTATGTCTGACCTAGGCTTACAACACCCATGTTTCTTTTGTGAGAATTAAACATATATGTTGCTAACGTCTTTGTAAATATATCAGCCAATTGATCACTCGTTTACAAGGGTTCAAGTAAACTTCTCCATTGCTCATAACTTTTCTAATAAAATTATATCTAGTAACAATATCCTTTCTCTTTTGATGAAACACACTAATCTTGGATAGTACAATCGTTGAGGTGTTGTCACAATATATTATTGTTGCTCCTTGTTGTTCTGCTTGAGTCCATCCAATACTCTTCTTAACCATATTGCTTGACGTGTTGCTGATTTTGTTGCTACATATTCTGCTTCTCCTAATGATAATGTCACAATAAGTTGCTTCATAGATTCCCATGAAATCACATCTGAACTAAGATGAAACACATAACTGGAAGTTATCTTCCCATCATCCAAACTACCTGCAAAATCACTATCGGTGTACCCAATCAAATATTTGTTTTTTGTACTTGCATACATTATGCCACAATCTCTAGTTCCTGCTATGTATCTTAGAATTCTTTTCCCTTCACTCTAATGAGTGTGGTTCGGATTCTCCATAAATATGGAAATCAAACTCACTCCTTGCATAGTATCTGGTCTTGTAGTTGTGAAATACATGACGCTGCCAACCAATCTTTTGAATAGAGTTGGATTAACATCTGATCCTTCATCATCCTTGCTTAACTTTGTACCTATTACGACTTGTGTAGGGATAGGTTTGAAATTTTCCATCTTGAATATTTTCAGCAAATCTCTAGCATACTTATTTTGAAAAATTAAAATTCCTTTTTTCATATTTTTCAACTTCAACGCCAAGATAATAATTCATGAGACTAATATTTTTCATTTCAAATTCTTTCATCATGGACACTTTAAATTCATCTAACTCAAGATCACATGTAAAAATCATATCATCAACATATAAGAAAACAATCAAAATTTGTCCATGCTCGTTTACCTTTTTGTATAATGTAGGCTTAATGTTGTTTCTCAAAAATCCATTCTTGATCATGTAGCTGTCAATTATATTATACCATACTCTAGGTTCTTGGTTCAGTCCATAGAGTGTTTTCTTCAACTTCATAGTCTGGCGGTTGCTGCACATAAATCGCTTCTTCTAGAATTCTATCAAAGAACGTTGATTTGACATCCATCTGATATACTTCCGACTTATTCTGAGTTTTTATGGCTAGAACTTCTCGTACAGTATCCAATCTTGCTACCAGAGAAAACGTTTCTCGAAATTATATTCACGGTTGCTGTGAGAATCCTTTTGCTACAAGTTTTGCTTTAAATATATCAATTTCACCATGCTCATTCAAATTTTTCTTGTACACCCACTTCACACCAATGAGGTTTTTATCCTTCGGTAAATTAAAAAAATCTCATGTATCATTATTTTCAATAGCTTCAATTTCTTCATCCATGGCTTGCACCTAATTTACATCTTTGATTGCTTCTCAAAACGAAGAAGGTTGAAATGATAACAATGCAAAATTTGAACTAACATCCAAATCATCATAAATATCTTTCATACTTCTCATATTTCTCTTACCATTGCTAGATTCATCACCTGGTTGGCTGCTGAGAGAATTATGGTATGTTAATATTCTTCAAGATCCATGCTGATTTGAAAATCTTGGAGTCCTTACTGGTGTGATTGTTTGGTGTCTTCTCTTTTTATTCTTGCTACAACTTTTCTTCTACATCATCCTCTTCCATTAATGGTGCTTTTGCATCAAATGTTTAATCTACAACCCCATTCCATGACTCTTGTTGTTTAAACACAAAATCTATGTGTATTATGGTATTCTTTGATCCGAATGGAAAATGGCATCAACCCATGGTATTCATCTACCCATGTTATCCATCCACCCATGAAATTTATCCATGGTATTGTAAATGGAATTGACCCATGGTATTCATCCACCCATGATATTTATTCGCCCATGGCATTGTAAGTGACCCATGGTATTCATCCACACATGGGATTTACCCATGGTATTGTAAGTGGCCTCTACCCATGGTATTGGCCCATGGTATCCACCTATGGTATTCTATCTCAAAAAAAGGCTATAAATAACAAGCCTCACTTCGTAACAGGACAGATTGTCTGCCACAATTTAGCTTCTACAGTTATTCTCTTTTCTAATAAAACAAGTTTATTTGTGGTTTTATTTTCTTTGTGTTCTCTCTTTTTTTCTGGCATTCTAATTTTGCAGATCTTGTCAAATGCACTTCTACTTTTTAGATATTGAGGGACTCCTCCAAAGATATGGATCAGTGGTATTAGATTCAGGTTACGCCTCCATGGGAATGAGGGTTTGAAACATATTTCAGTTTCAATGTTTTGTAGCAATCTTCAGCAAAATCCATGAATTTTTTTGGGTGGAAAGTTTTCAGATCAGATATGAAACTTTTGGTGAAAAAAAAAAAAAAAAAAAGACCTAATCTGGATTCCTTGCAAAAAAATACTCAATTAAAAAAAAAAAAATCGACCAAATTGGAGTTCGGATGAGGGAGATATCGCTGATTCAAAATGAGCAATGTTGAAGCAATTTTTCTGACGAAAAATTCATGGACGGCAGCTCTCCTGTCATTTTTTGCAATTTTTAGTGCAAAATTTTAGAAGAATGGATATAGATCTGAGCTCCTCTTGAAAAATCACCCAAGTTCAAAAAAAAAAAAATTGTCGAATCAGAGTCCAGATGTGGCAGTGATCGTTGATTTAAAATCAACTAATTTTTCAGAAATTTTGTGACAGCAAGACAGTTCCAGCACGAATTTGAGAGTCTAGAGCCTCCAGATAGTGGTTTCAAACATGGAGAAGATGAAGAATGATTGTTCCATTTAGAAAAATAGGTTATAATAGATATTATGAGTTATATTGACCGAGTTATGCTCATTTTAAATCTGGAGCAGCATTCAGAGCAGGTTCCATTTGGAGACGTGCCCTCCCACCCCGCTTTAGTAGGCACCTGCTTCACATTCATCAGTTTCATCATAGCAGTGTTCAGCTTGGGTTATTTAGAGACATGCCCTCCCACCCCAAGCTATGTAGGCACCTGCTACTTCATCAACAATCAGCATCATGGTTATGGGTCAACTGCACAAAATCATTTTCATCGAAGCCCATTTACTAGGCCACACACTGTTAGTCACAAGTTGGCCACAAGAATTACAGGGTATCTCTATCCTTGAATCTTCATTTGTCATGGTTTTGGTTCATCCACAAACCCACACTTCATTGAAGTCCATTTTCTAGGCCGCACACTATCAATATCACAGTTGGTCACAAGAATTACAGGGTATATCTATCCTCGGATCTTCATTCATCACGGTTATGGGTTAACTACACAAAAATCTTCTCTTCAGTGGCTCTTCATATTCAAAAAAGGCTTCTCAGGAGGGAACTTCACACAATGGGGATCATTGCTTCTTAAGGAGGGAGGAATGATCCGAATGGAAAATGGCATTAACCCATGGTATTCATCTACCCATGTTATCCATCCACCTATGGAATTTACCTATGGTATTATAAATGGCACCGACCTATGGTATTCATCCACCCATGATATTTATTCATCCATGGTATTGTAAGTGACCCATGGTATGTATCCACCCATGGTATTCATCCACACATGGGATTTACCCATGGTATTGTAAGTGGCATCTACCCATGGTATCCACCCATGGTATTATATCTCAAAAAAAGGCTATAAATAACAAGCCTCACTTTGTAAAAGGACATATTTTTCGCCACAATGTAGCTTCTACAGTTATTCTCTGTTTTAATAAAACAATTTTCTTTGTGGTTTTATTTTCTTTGTGTTCTCTCTTTTTTTCTGGCATTCTAATTTTGCAGATCTTGTCAGATCTATTTCAAATTTTTAGATCTTGGGGGCCTCCCCCCCAAGATCCGGATCATTCTTCGTGACAAGATCATATAATTTGTAAGCTTTTGATTGCTCACTATAACCAGTAAATATGCATTTTTCTCTTTTATCATTCAATTTTCCTCTTATCTTGTTAGGCACATGTGCATAGGCTACACATCCAAAAACTCTAAGATGAGGTATACGACATGTAATTCCTGACCATACTTCTTTTGGTACTATGTTCATCACACTCTTTATAGGTGATATGTTTATCACATAAACAACGCATGCAACTGCTTCTGCTTGATACTCATTAGACAAGTTTATTCCCTTCAACATGCTCCTTGTCATGTTCATGATTTTTCTATTACTTCTCTATGTTATATGATTATGTTGCAGTGTGCACCTAGTTGTAAACTATCTTCTGATTCCATGTTCTTTGTAGTATTCATGGAATGCCTTTGAATCATATTCTCCCCCATGATTTGACCTCAATACCTTGATCTGTTGATTACATTGGTTCTATGCTAATGCTTTGAACTCTTTGAACTTTGTAAAAGCTTTAGACTTATGATTCAAAAAGTAAACCCAGGTCTTTCTGCTAGAGTCATCAATAAAAGTGAGGAAGTAACAAATTCCACCAATCGACTGTGTCCTCATAGGTCCACACAAGTTTGTATGCACCATCTCAAGAGGTTGTCTTGCTCTATATGAAAATCCCTTTGGAAAACTTCTACGATGTTGCTTTCCCATGATGAAACACTCACACGTACTAGTAGGTTCTTTGATGTGAGGTAATTCTCTGACCATTTGTTTCTGCTACAACAATCTTAATCGAGAAAAGTGCAAGTGTCCAAACCGAAAGTGTCATAACCAGTAATCATTACAACCTCCAATATTAAAAAAACTGACTTGATCATTGTAATTCATAAGTAGAGGAAATAACTTGTTCCTCTTCATTTTCACCTTTGCTATCAGCTTCTTGCTTGGGGGCTTGTCATAAATAACACACTCTTGTCCTTGAAAGATAACCTTGTATCCCTTCTACGTCAAGTGACCAACACTTATGTGATAATATTTCAGTCCAGGGAAATAATATACCTTTGATATTGTCTTTGACTCCCCCTTCTTGATTATAATGTTGACCACTCCTTTTCCATCTATATCCACAGTCTTGTTAGTCCCCAACTTTACCTATGTCTTCACAGATTGATCAAAATTTGCAATCAAATTCTTGTTTCATGTCATGCGGTTACTGTAACCACTGTCTAATAGCCACACATTATGACAAGGTTCATGCATGGTGTTGCAAGCTAGGAACATGGAGCTATTTTTCTCTGTACAAACATTAGCTCAATGGTTTTCTTGATCAGCAATATTTTTCCTGCAATCACGATCGTAGTGACCAAATTTATTGCAATAAGAAAATCTCACCTTTGATTTGCCATATATTTGATTATTGTTCATGACTCTGTTGTTGCTTTCACTTTCATATTTATGCTCTTCTCGACCATATCTTTGACTACCATATCTTCCGCTTCATCCTCTTCCTCTTGATCTACTTCTGCATCAACAAAGATCTAAGAACCTTCTCAATCACTATTCGATCTTTAATTTTTTCACCGTAAATTTTTAAATAATTTATGACAAACATAAGTTTATTCATTAAAAAATAGATTTCCTTTGTCTCCTTCATATCTCCTAGTACTCTGCAATTTAACAATACGGAGTTTGGTCATACCTTGATAGTTTGTCGCCAAACTTTCCCATGCTTCCTTTCTTGAATACCTTACCATAATCTTCTAGAACAGTACTTAGTCCACTCCCTTATGGATAAGAAGTAACGCTCGTGCATTCTTCTTTTTTTCGTTCATCCATTGTTCCCTTTTTGCATTACTGAGAGCTTGTTATTCTATGTCATTCTGAAGTTCTACAAACCCAAACATGACATGATACCAAACATCATGCGATTTTAACATGGTCTCCATATTAATGGCCCAAATATCATAATATTTCCCTTTGAAAGAAATAAGTTGTTGTTGGAAACTCGATGTTGCCATATTTCTTCAAGAAAATATTCTGTCACAAAAAGCCTAAATTTCTCCTTTTATGAGTTTTGAAAAACTCCCAAAAAAATCTCTTTCAAGAAAAATCCATGTTTTTTTCTTTTATATAAGAAAATACTTATATAATAAGCTCTTTTTAAACAAAAAATATTATAATATTCCACATTTAAATTTTAAACCTTTTAAAAAATCTTTTTTTTTAAAATGTTACAAAAAATTTCTCTTAAAAAAATTATTTATATAAAAGCCTTAATGAAAACCCTTTTGTAGAAATTCCCTCATATTATTAAAATACTCTTTAAACAAAATTCCATGTGCTCTATGGAAAAATCGTTTAAAGAAATCAAACTTTTTTAAAACGGTTGATACTAATCCTTTTAAATCTTTCCTTTCATGTTCACTAACGCATGCGTATTAAACTATTGAAATTTTTTTTACTAACGCGTCAGACGTGATGACGTATTTTGCTCACGGTCGTCGGAATTTTAACTTAAAGCCCAATTGTGCACCACGAAACTAATTAACTGTGCAATAAACTCGATTTCTGAAAATCGTAAGTTTCGTAATTGCTGAGCATTTTTTCAACTAAGTAGTGGAAGCCACATGATTTTTGCAATAAAAATGTGCGAACCTTCGATTTTGCAAGAAAAAAGTCTGCCTTTTTGCTCTGGGTCTTCTTCTCAACGGCACTGTAGGCTCCACAGATCTTCTGATCTTTTTTGAGTTCCGATACAAATTTTTTGGAAAGACAGAGGATATAAAACACAAAGTAATTCACACAAAAAACACACACGAGCTGCGACTCTTCTATTAATCACATGAACTTCAATTTCTCTAAATACAATGAACCCGGTGAAGGGTATTTAACCTTTTCGACTAATGACTCACTTGACATGGACACACTCACCGAATTAATCTATCACATAACTAGACTTACTCAACGCTTAGTTAACTTCCTCTCTAAATATAGTTAAATCTCCATGCGGGAGTTAATTATTTCTTTTTAACAAATTTACCCAAAGTTTCAACTACCTATGGTGGAGCCCATGGGGTGGGATCTACCAAAAATACACCTCCCACCAAAAAAACTCGAAGGCATCGATACTAAAATATTATTAGTGTTATTGTTCCAAAAATATGTGTATATGTTGTTGGAGTTACACATAGGGGGGACACTTAATATTCTGAGGCTTTGGCTCGCTACTTAAAAAACTCATGATAAAGCTTCTCCGACATCACAATCTGTCTGCAAAATTCTGAAGGGACTTGAAATGCCGAGTCACTTGAGCTTGAAAAATTACTATGATTTGTCTATTGGTTTGAATTATCGGCTACGTTGCTGTGAGTGGGAATATCTCATAGGGCAACGTCATGGCTGCTGCTCCATCGAACTATGTGACTATAGATTAATTCAGTATGGCAACCTATTTTTTTGTATGTGAAACCAAGTATTGATAAAACGACTTTTGTTGCAAGGCCTCAAGATTCAAACTTCTCAAGATCAAATTCAATGAAGTACTAATTATATTGTTATTGTTGCGCATACCCATCTGTGGATTAGCCGCGTTGGAGCCAATTCCAAAGTTTTCAGATGCTGGTGCATTTTTCAGGTGGAGATTAGGCACAATCATGCATGTAGATGACTAATTGAAAGAAAACAACTTCCTTTGAGGGCGAAGATATGTTTGAACCTTTGCAACTCCATCTAATTGTTCTTGAGTTTGTTATTTAGCCTGTTCCCTGGCGCGTTCTCTTGTTATTTCTCGAGAATCTGCGTCCCTTTCTCTTGCACCTTTGATATTTGCCTCGTTTTCCAATGCTATTTCCTGCTCTGCCTAATACCCTTCTGTTAAGATTTGTGTTTTTGATTTGGAATATTTTAGGTCCATCGAGGTGGAAGCTATTTGAGCGTCTTCTATAAAAAATACGCCTCCCCAAAACAAAAAGCACAACCGCAAGGGTTTCCTAAGTTCTTCAACTAAGGTGAGTAGATGGATCTCTGAACGGTTATTATTATTATTATTTTTATGGTTCAAGAGAAAGTATGAAAAAACCTTTTCTTTCTATGAAGCATAATGAACCATAGTGACAATGCTAATTTCAGGGTCATAGTCGTCTTCATATTTAAAAAAAGGTCAATGTATGCAAATAACCATGCGAGGAATTTCCTCCCTTGTGAATAGAATGAGAGTGTGAAATAATCAGATAATAGAACCGAGACTATTAGAATCAATACCCAACAAAAGCTTTCATATTTTCATTTTCATATGAACTGAAGAAATGCTAGGTTATACTATGATGATAAAACAATAAACCTCGAAAGGGGATCAATTGCACCTGTGGAATTGTGCCCATGTGCCATTGAAGAAGTCACATTTAAAGTGGGTTTCATATGCACCAGATGCCTTAAAACAAGTCATATCCCTACTGGTATGTGATGCAGGAGCATCCGACTAGGGAGGCAAACAGACAACAGGCTTCCATGATTTGTTTCGGTGATATGTTATTCTATAGGTCTTGACACCTGTCAGGGTTTAATTTGTTTTTCTTTGATTAGAGGATTAGATGTCAGTAGGAGTTGTTTTAGTTTAGCTGAATTTTGTTTTTAATTTGCATTAAGAAACTGTAGTGAGTTACTGAGTTATTTTAATTTTTTTTTAGTGATAAAGTAAGAAGATAAACAAGGTGAATTATGTAACTGAATAACCAACAGTGGAAGTTACCAACTGGTAACGAAATTGCCTGTAGCAGAGATACAAAAGGAACAGGAAGATCACAAACGAAGGGTTCTGCAAACCTATTGTTGAAAGGAGTAATATAACAAGCAGTGAAATTATTTCAGCCATTCATCTGTGTCAAATGTTGTGAAGTCATTTCATCTTACAACTTGGTTTGAATTCAAAAATTTTTCTTCAAAGTTTGGGGTCAAAAAAATTTTTTGGAAGACATTTTCTGGAGGCGGCGTGATTTTTCTTGGAGGTTCAAAGTTTGAATTTAAAAAACTTTTTTGGAAGACATTTTTGGAGGCGACGTGATTTTTCTTTGAGGTATGTACATGTTTTGTGTTGAAATAAATCTTTTGAGCTTTTTTGTTCAAAAATTTTTCTTTACATTTTAAGATTTAAAGAATTTTTTTGGAAGACATTTCTCGGAGGCGGTGTGATTTTTCTTAGAGATATGTACGTGTTTTGGATTGGATTACGTATTTTTTAGAAAATATTTTTTTAAATTAAATCTTTTGTGATATTGTTTGTAATTGAGTTATTGTCTAATTTTTTAAAGGAAATTTTTTAAACCTCATACCCTATTATCATGGGAAATCGAAGAACTTGTGTGAGAAAATATGATCGAAAAAGAAAGCCCGAGGAACGTAGAGAAGAGATGAGACAATATCACAAAAGAAAGTTAGAAGCTCTCTCAAATATTGAAGAGGAAAATCAACCTCAAGCAGAAATTGAAGCAGGTATGTAAATGTAAATATTACATGCTCTATTGATATATATTTAAAATTTTCCTAATGTAAAATGTAACGCTTACTTTTTATTTGATAAACTAGTTTGAAAAATATTTTGTTTGATGTAAACAGACAGAGATATTCCTCAAAATATTGAAGAAGAAAATCAACCTCAAGAAGAAATTGAAGCAGGTATGTAAATGTAAATATTATGATCTATTGATATATTTTTAAAGTTTTCCCAATGTACAATGTGAAGCTTAATTTTTATTTGATGAAATAGTTTGAAAAATATTTTGTTTAATGTAAACAGACAGAGATACTCCTCAAAATATTGAAGAAGAAAATCAACCTCAAGCAGAAATTGAATCGGGTATGTAAATGTAGATATTATGATCTATTAATATATTTAAAATTTTCCTAATATTTATTGACATATTTATTAATTTAGTTATTTATTGAATATGTACTATTTTTTCGAATATGTACAGATGAAATCACTATCGATAATAAGATGTTAGAAAATGTCGACACTCGCACATATGGAGATAAAAAACCTGACTATTTTATACGATATCGTGTCGAGAAAATTTTGGAAATGTTTTTCAAAACTGAGGTGACAGTTCAAGCTCAAATGTTGAAAGGTCTCTTATCATCAAGGAAATTAAAAGAAGCGACAACACTATTGGGTATTCGAAAATCAACCAAAGATAAAAAAATGAAAGAAGACGTGATAAAAAATATGAGTAGTGCTATAGAGTCAATTAAGAGATCTAGAGATAAAAATGTTTCAAATATACGTAGAGGAATACAAATGGCAATGGTTTCACCAAGTACTCAAGAGAATCGTTTGAATCTAACATCTATGGCACGAGCACTGGGAACCTCGCGAAAAACTCCGCACAAACATCGAAAATTTCGACTGCAAATAGACGTAAATGATGAACTCGCTTGTTGGAGAGCTATTTGTAGGCAACCATACAAAGATAGACTTGGAGAAGATGTTAAAAAAATAATATATTAATATTGGAAGAACAATTCGCGTGTTTCACCCACTGCAAGACATGTGATGCGAAGAAGAATAACGCGAAATCAATACGAAGAACATGAAAAACATCTCTTGGAAACCACTCAAATAGAGTTATTCAACAAGTTCAAAGAAGAGAATCGTCAAATTCAAGTTTCACTCAGTGCTTTTGTTCAAAAAAAACCATGGTATGTAAAACCTATCACCGTACGTGACACTTGTTGTTGCCGTTATCATGTGGAATTTGAGTTATATTATGACACATTCCTTGATTTCGGTAGAACATTATGGAATGATTCACCTCCTCCTTCCACTATCCGTGAATTCATATCTCAAATTCTATGTGAAAGAGAAAGCGACGAACTATTTTACAAAAAGAAATGTGTTGGTGGTAAAAAATGCGATGATTGTGGAAATTTGACTAAATTTCAAAACAAATATCATATTGATATAAATGATCAATCATTGTCCAACATGAAAGTGAAATGGAAGAGATACGAATATACCAGTACATCGATTCAAAGTGCAGATAGTGTTAAAAGAATCGAATTACGAGAAGACGAAATTTTTCTAATAGACTTTTTGAGAAAGTTTGAAGCAGAAATTTACAAATACACCATGCATTCCCATAGAGCTCGATGGCAAGATTTGCAATTCAAAAAATCTCGTGAATTTTTTCCACCAGGAACCATTTTGTCAGTGATTGATTTTGCAGAAAACTACACATTTGCTCCACAAAAAGAAATTCAGAGTGAATACTATCACTCTGACCAAGTCTCCATGCTCGTTCATATTCTATATAGACATGCTGAACAAAATGTCGATCATATAGAAAACACGAGTGAAAATCGACATATCATTAAAGAATATCATTTTTATATCAGTGACGATCGTACGAATGATACATGTTTTGTACAACATTGTTTTGGAAAAATTTATGATTCATTGAAAAATCGTGGAATAACATTCAATGAACATTGGATATGGTCAGACGGATGCGCAGGTCAATTCAAATCTGCACGATCATTTTTTTGGTTTTGTCGTCTTCATAAGAAAACCTCCATTAAACATTGTTGGAATTTCTTTGAGACTGGCCATGGAAAAGGAGAACATGACGGTGCAGGAGCATGCATAAAACGAGTACTTCGAAGATATCAAATGAACCACTTTGCACGCCGACTTGCAAACGCCGAAGAAGTTGTTCAATGGTGCAAAAATGCTCTAAGCCATGAGATTAACCCATCACGAGAAGTGCAAAGGTACATTCAATTTAATTTATATTGGTAATCTAATTTTAAACATTATACATTTATCATGCAATGATTATTTTTAATTGTATTTTGATATCATATTTACAAATTCTTTTTCTAATTTTCCATATAAAGGTTTTTCTGGCATATTGGAATCCGAGACGTAAATAGATCAATTGGAAATGAAGTTGGAACAATAAAAGGGACTCGAAAATTGCATTCAATTCAAACAAAATTGTCCACAAATGTGTTTGCATTGGATAAAAGAAAATATTCTTGTTTTTGTGATGTTTTCATAGACAACACAAAATCCAATGACATCTGTGAAAACAAAATGTATGTGAACGATTGGAAACATACAGAGCTAAATACAAAGGGAAAAATGTCTGTTGCAATGATTGAAGAAATGGAATCAGAGGAAACTACAATATCATCCGATGGTGATCGAGTTTCCGATCTTGTTAGAGAAGGTAACAATTGAATTACTTTTTAATGATTTAAAGATTTACAAATTTAAATTTAAATATGCATAATTAAATGTTAAATTTATTTTATTGTGCAGGAGATGTTTTTGCTGTAATTGCACCTATTGACAACGATGAAAATGTGAAGTATTATTTGATGCGTTGCACTGAACAAAAAATGAAATTATTACAAGACTATAATGATCACGGATTTCAGTATGACAAAGGGTCTATTATACTGAAAGGTTATTTTTTCAAAAAAACTCGTCAAAGTGGAGACTTTGTTTACTTCGAAGACTATGAACCTGATTCCATAAGTTGTCAATATAGTCACTTGGTGTGTGCAGCACGCATAAAGTTGATAGAATTTCAATCAAAGAAAAAATAAAAAATTAAGAAATGGAAAATGTCAAAATCCGATCATGAACAGATTATTGAGGATGGAATTCCATTAGAATTTTTTTGAGTGAAGTGTCAGGACAACAATTTATTATCTTTTAAACCTTTCAGTACTCAACTAAAAATTGAACTGCTTATGTTATTTGTGGTTTGCAAATGTTACAAATTGTTTGGGTACAAGCACGTGCTCTAGTTTCCACCGAAAATAGTTTTTCTATACATGTGCATTGATTAAAAATGTTAAATATGTATTGGATATATATATTCTAGAATGAAATTAATTGTTCTTGTATATTAATTGTTTTTGTATATGTTCTCCGACCATATGGTACAAACTATTTCACTTTATTTTGTAAAGTCAGATTCGGTCCCCATATGGCCTAGCCTCCAAGGGACGAGATAACAAGTGGTTGTCCCCACTTGCCCAAATCTCGGCTTTTAAGTACAATTTTACTGTTTATGTCGAGCATCTTACATGATGTCCTAGCAAAAGACAGATTCTCTTTGTTTCAAGTTTCTAGTAAAAGTTGTCACTGAATGCCCCGCTCGAACTCTTGTAGTAAACACCATACCTCATCTCTCTTGCTCTCCAATATTATTAGGTTTAATTATTATAACACAAAAATCGTTCTAGACATTATCAATAATTTTTCGCGCTTAAAGTAAAATCAATGAACATTATTAATCCAATGTCTTTACAAGTAATGTACCATCATACATGCAATTATATCAAATTAGAAATCAACATATACAATGAAATCAATGGGGATTGTCTTGTTGCAAGTAACATAATTTCAATTTACCATATGTGCAAATGTAGGTTGAAACCATTCAAAACTTTAAGTTGTAAATTGAAACCATCCAAAACTTTAAGTCTTAAAACCCTTTCGATTATATATTGTGCATCATTAAAACATTTAACATTTAAAGTTCATTAAATATCACATGCAAAATGTAGATTGAAACCATCCAAAATCGGAGTTTTAAAAACTTCACATGCCACATGCCAATTATAATTCAACAATCCAACAAAAACATTTAACAAATTAAATATCACACGCCACACTAAGACGACCACACTAAGAGGGTTGGTGCACTTCGTTTGGAAGGAGTCAATATATGTCGTATTGGAGCGATTAGACAGAATTCGAAAAGGAAAGAGCTTGAACCAATTCAAGCAGACCCAGGATCGAATTGTTCTATGGAGCTTCATGAGAAGAGATATGTGAAAAGCACTGCTAAGCCATGCCAATTATAATTCAACAATGCAACAAAAACATTTAACAAATTAAATATCACACGCCAAAGTCGTTTCAAGTTTTTGGTAAAAGTTGTCGCCGAATGACCTACTAGAATATTATAAATACTCACTTTGTAAGATCATTTGGCATTCGAAAAAATTCGAAATTCTTAGACTGTCAATCAATTTAAAGTATCATTCACCATAGGGAGTGTAAAATATTCAATGTAGGTTGGTGACGATGCTCACTCCTAGCTTGAAGCAGCGCCAATGACCAATTCTTTAATGAATTCCAATGCACTAGACCAATGTTGGTTCAACCTACTTGGTTTTTCACGCAAGAAATTCCAAGGATGGAATTTCTAGACAAACTGCTGAAATTGAAAATCTTGACATGGAGATACGACAAGGTGAACAAAGACTTCAGGAACTCTTTATGGAAAGGGCTCACTTGAAGGAAATAAGCACCACGTTGCAGGGTAAAGTCAAGAACATGGAAGATAAGATCAAGAGGGACTTTCTTGATCCGAAACCTACTGGTTTGAAGAAAGAAAATGCATGTGTTGGCACACTTGGAAAAGAAGACGACCACACTAAGAGGATTGGTGCACTTCGTTTGGAAGGAGTCAATATATGTCTTATTGGAGCAATTAGACAGAATTCGAAAAAGAAAGAGCTTGAACCAATTCAAGCAAGCCCAGGATCAAATTGTTATATGGAGCTTCATGAGAAGAGATATGTGAAAAGCACCGTTAAGCCAAGGGCTAGTTCGAAAAACATATTGGAAGAGGAAATGTTGAAGAAGATTGCGAAAGTAAGGCACAAGACAAGGAGGAATGATGATGAAAGTTCCTTGGACTTGAGATTCATGTCTACAACCGTACATGGGAAAAAGTTCTCTGCTTTGATAGACACGAGGGCTACCCATAGCTTCCTAAGTCGAAAGGCAGCTTCATCTCTTAGAAAGAGGAAGGCTAGCATCGAGAAAGAGTTGAGTGCTTTCAAGGCAGTCAACTCAAGGATAAAAGTAGCACGACTGGTGTCATGAAAAGCACACATGTGAGAGTAGGGTCATGGTTTGGAAAGATAGACTTAAGAGTCATTGACATGGATGATCATTCTATGATGGACCATACCAATGATGGACCGAGACTTGAACTCTTAATTCTTGTGATCAATCTTAAACTATTTTATGAAAGATAGATAAACCATTTAAATATTTAGCTCAAACTCTTGTAGTAAACACCATACCTCAAGTCTCTCTTTCTCTCCAATATTATTAGGTTTAGTTATTATAACACAAAAATCATTCTACATTGTCAATAATTTTTTGCGCTTACACTGAAATCAATGAACACTATTAATCCAATGACTTTACAAGTAATGTACCATCATACATGCAAATATATCAAATCAGAAATCAACATATACTACATAATGAAATCAATGCGGATTGTTTTGTTACAAGTAACATTTCAATTTACCACATGTGCAAATGTAGGTTCACATTCTATCATTCATGTTACACTGAAATCAATGAACACTATTAATCCAATGACTTTACAAGTAATGTACCATCATACATGCAATTAAATATCAAATCAGAAATCAACATATACTACATAATGAAATCAATGCGGATTGTTTTGTTACAAGTAACATTTCAATTTACCACGTGCAAATGTAGGTTCACATTCTATCATTCATGTAGTTTTAAAAACTTCAGATACCATTAGAATTATAATTCAACTATCCAAAAAAAACATTTAACAATAAATATCACATGCCATGCCAATTATAATTCAACTATCCAACAAAAATATTTAACATTAAATATCAAATGTCAAATGTAATTCAATGATAACATTACTTCACATTCACATGCCAAAAGTACTAAAACCATCCAAAGAAAACTGAAATCAATGAACAAGTTATTAATCCAATGACTTTACAAGTAATGTACCATCATATGTATGCAATTATATCAAATCATAAATCAACATATATAATGTAATGAAATCAATGGGGATTGTCTTGTTACAAGTAACATTTCAATTTACCACATGTGCAAATGTAGGTTCACATTCCATCATTCATGTAGTTTTAAAAACTTCAAATTCCATGCCACTTATAATTCAACTATCTAACAAAAACATTTAACATTAAATATCACATGCCATGCCAATTATAATTCAACTATCTAACAAAAACATTTAAAACATTAAATATCACATGCCATGCCAATTATAATTCAACTATCCAACAAAAACATTTAACATATGTCCAAAAATATGTCCAAAAAACATATTGTAATAAAATATGTCCAAAAATTGTAAATCTCACTCAAGTATCAAACTGTATCAAGTTTAACAAATTTTAAAACCATCTAAATTTTGAAATAAAATCAAATCTACTGTATGTCTTGTCCGTCAAATGGAAGATCTAGCCTCCGGGTCCCGATTGGCTCGCTATCTTGTAAAGGGAAAACCTACATACACAATGTACATGTACTTGAACATTAAAATTTGAAGTTTTAAAAATTAACGAGAATATATATATCTATAACTTCATGTAAAAAACAAAATATAACAAAAAAATCGCG
Source organism: Pinus albicaulis (assembly GCA_034641835.2). Classification (NCBI taxonomy): domain Eukaryota; kingdom Viridiplantae; phylum Streptophyta; class Pinopsida; order Pinales; family Pinaceae; genus Pinus; species Pinus albicaulis. The sequence continues at coordinate 1,665,762,160 of CM076578.1, read as the reverse complement.
CAATACCTCGTAAGGTTGCCTCTCCATTTGATGAACAGGATCTGCCATAGAAACATCTCTAGTGGTAACCTGTACAATATACATGTACAGTTAAATATAAATTTATATATATATATATACAAAAATAATTTATATAAATTAAAAACTTTCAAATGAAAATGCACGTGTGTACATATATATAAACTTATTTGAACAATAATATTAAAAAAAAGAACTAAAGACAACTTCTTCAAATGCTGTGGATGTCCCTATCTCCGTCGCTAAAGTCCTCGGATTAAAAAAATCTTCTATACAAACCTAAATTCAAAAATTTTTAAATAACTCAAAATATAGATCTCTCTCTCTATATCTCAATTTTTTATGGAACTTTTTGAGGTAACATAAATTTTGAACTTGTGAAAAATTGTCCATACTTGGTCATCTCCCAATGAAGTAGAAGGTATATCTCCCAAAGAAGAAGAAGGTACCGGGATCCCAAAAACATCAGACGGAATCGGTACCTGTTAAAACATTTTATCGAATTATATATATACATACATGTACATGTGTGGCAACAATTATTTATTTTAGAGTCACTTAAAAAACACTAACATACATGTGCCAACATATCATGATGGGCGGAACCATCTGCATCGTTTGAGCCAGAGGTCCCGAACGTAATATTAACATTTTCATCACGCATCATGCCTGAGAACTGCAAATGGTGTTTTAACATATAATCATACATTTTTGTTAGATTAATGTACACATACAAATAAATGAATACATGTGTACATACACATGTATTTATTACAAATTGTACACATGTATATGTAAATATAATTTCAAATCCTAAGGTCACTATCACATACCGTTCCGGTGCCCTCTTCCTCATGAAAAATTAGGTCTTGCAGACCATTGCGACAATTTATTGCGTATGTTCGGAGATCTTCAACATTCATGTTGTAAATCTCCTCATCTGTATGATAAACAAAATTGGCACGTGCATATTCACGTGCTCTTTGTCGATTTAAGCCAAGATCGACTCCACTCACTCCGCTATGAACATTTTCGATCATAACATCTCTTGCTTCACGACTTATTTGAGAAGTCGCATCCATCTCTGATCGCAAGGTTTCGACTCGAGACGGTCGACTCACCAATGGTGGCTCAGGGCGAGGCAACTCCACATCTCGCTTTGCGCCCTTACGTTGACATAATCGACCTCTCCCCGGGCCAAAAAATTCTGAAGGAAGATCATTGTAGTCGGGTTTCATACCCTTAAAAAATTATGCATAAAACATTTGTGCAAAATAAAGAGGAACCTCATCGTTCCATGGAAGCCTTCCAAAGGCCGCAAGATGTCGACTATAAAAATATTTTGCTATGTCTGGGTGCTTGAAATACTGCACCTTCAACATCTTTCTTTTTGGCCCTTCCTTATAATTAAACATTGACTTAGCCTGGTCTCTTGAAACTTGTTTTTTTATGTCCTGCCATTTATCGGGACCTATCACTGCTTCTCTTCTCTGTCTCATCACTTCTACAAACGAATCAGTGGTTGGCCCCAAATCTTTGCACACTTTTACCATTTCACTCAATGAATGTGTAACTATCTGTAGGCTTTGTCTACTCTCAGCAGGTAGAGTCAAATCCTGGAGATCTGTCTGCAATTTTGCATAAAGGCTTTGACACCTTTGTAAGGTGCATTCCGCCATGTTCCTTTCCCATGGTATATCAGTAATCTCATCCGGATAAGTTGTGCTAGGTTGACAGCCTTCTTCTTCAATGTAGCGCGCTGCCCTGCGTCTTTTTTGACCACTGGCTCGAACATTTTGAGCCTCTGCATCAATATATATATAATTTCATATATTAGAAAAAACACATGTAAAAAAAGTTGTAAAAATTTAATGAAAAAATATTGAAATTGATGGCAACCTTGATGTTGTTGGTTAACATCATCTCCAACATGACCCTGCTGAGAACCAGCCCCAGAATGATGCTGCTGAGAACCAGACCCACAGTGACCCCGTTGAGAACCAGCAGCCGTTGATTGCTGGCCTTCGGGGGAATAAATATCACCCCCTTCCGGCACCCTGCTACCTCGACCGGTTGAACCTTGGCCACGCTCCATTGATGGAGTAGAAAGCCTTCTCCTCTTGCCTCCTAAAATTAAAATATGAAACTTGTTAACAACTAATTTCACTCACAAAGTTAGTAAAAAAATCAATTCCATATGTACACACATGTATGTAGATTTAAGATTATATTTAAATACCGTGAACATCCTTCGATCCCCGAGACTCCATATGGGATTCAGTTGATCTTCGTCTTTCATCCTCCATGATATATATCTATTGGTCAACATTCACAAAATAGATTTCAAAAAATCAATACCTCAGAGTAAAATCCAATTTGGGGATGTTAAATCCAATATGTTCTATATTTCTTACATTTCAGCCCTCCTATTTTTCTTTCCAACCAAGGTTTATAAAATAACATGAGAAGCAACATGAGACTTAGAACAATCATTTTCATTATCTATATGGAAGGCAAGAATGATTATAATCATTGGTGCCTAATGTGGGGTGGACAATTTAAATCAAGTTCGTATCAAAGTACAATTTAGCTCATTTTAGTCAAGGTTAGTTACAAGAATTAGCTATTGGTTTCTACCTTCAATTTCCTCTGAAAATGAATGTGTACGTGCTTTTGAGAGACATTAGAGACATTAGAGGAACAAGGTCCAAATTTTTGATGAAAATGTGCTATGAAAGTAAATGGTTTTAAAGGCAAGCATGTACAAGGCATAGTTGAGCCAAAATGTTCTTCAAGAAGGGCCTAATTATTTGGGTCTTGGTTATGGAAAACATGGAAAATGCTCCAAAGCCAAGGAGGCTTGTGAGGTTTGTGTTCATGATGAATGGAACATGCACATAGTTTACCTTAAAGTTGTTGTGTTTTACGAATATTAAAAAATGAAGAACTTCTATTTAGATCCATTCCAGAGATTGACTCCAGGGGCATTTACTAGATATGTCACCTTTCATAAAAGATGAGATCCAGAGGCTACCTGGCCCTTTACAGACTCTGCCTATAGAACTTGTAGAAGTAAACACTAGAGACATTAACAATATCAAAGAACTAGACATGGGAATGTGTCTCTTTCCCTACGCAAAAAATAATTCTTGAGGTAGTTAATCTTCATAGACAGGTCATCAAGCAAGTCAATGTGATCATCCCTCCTTCCCTCCCTTCTAAAATAATTATGTTTTGCGGGTCAAAAAGCAAAAATATGGAGAAAATTATCACCAAATCCAACGTACGATTATGCATGATGGAGAATATCTAGCGCTTTCCCTTGTTAGAGAAAGTACATGAGCTCTATTATTTGAGCTAAGAGTCAGTTGTTTGAAGAGGCATGTTTTGTCAACTTGTTTGGTTGATGGTTTTGTACACCAATATGTAAGAGTACATGGACATATTCACATGATGTGAATTTTTTTTTCTTTGAAGGAGAAAATGATGTGTTTTCAGCTTGATGGTTTTGTTTGTGACAAGATGTCACAAGATTTTGTGAAGGTCCACTCTTGAGCGAGAGCCTCATGATTACAACCTATCTGTGAGAATCAAATGGGAGTGCATCCTTATTTTGAAGGAGAAATTTCAATAGGCTTTAGGAAATTTAATTTCAAGTCATTTAATTTCACTAGAAATAATTCATAGGTACATGATATGAATAGTATTTAGGAAGAACAATAGTCCCTCATGGAATATGAAGAGAGTAGCCACTTCATTTTGTATATATGCATGATTTGAGTTACTCCTCAAAAAATTTCAAAACATGTGTATTTATTACTCTACCCATCCCGATTTTCATAGGATCCATAGCACATACATTTCTATATGCCCTAGTTGTTGTAAGGCCTAATTATTTCATCACTTTCAAAGGAATTACATCACTTGTTTCTCCTAAATCTAGCATATAGTTGTGTAATAATATTTTATTTATTAGTAGGAATATATGAAAATGTTTATGAATTACATTTTTATTCCCTTGATTCATCTTTTATAACTCTATAGGATAATCCTCAAAAGTAGGGTCATCTACACTTCATCAAATTTAAGAACTTCATAACCTCATATCTTTATTTCATATTTGCATAACTTCCACAAATGGGATAGAAACAAGATATTTTCCAAGTGTTGAAGTAAACCAAAATTAATTTCATTGTACACTCTTTATATAGGTATGGTTGAATGTTGTACATCTAGTACATAGATCAATTTGTTGTTTTCATTGTTTACTCTTAAAAATTATTTGAAGTGGGAGCGAAGAGTTGGTTTCTTTCTAGGTTGGCTTACATTTCTTTTAATATGTGATCCATGCCTTTCTCTAATTCATATTTTTATCTCTTCTATTAATTATATGTTATTCTTTCTATGTATTGTTCTAGTACAAGGGGGTGAAATAATTTCTTATCATTTTCTAAGAGGTGAGGTCGTTTGAATCTCCAATAGTTGTGTTGGTGTGGTGGGAACCATGCTAGGAGTTGGGAATTCCATTGATATGGTCAAGGTACTTAGTGTATGAGGAGCATCCAAAATTAGGCGGATTGGGATCTTGATGAGGGGGATATGTCACTTGATGCATGTAGTGATGATGGTATTTGATGAGTAGAGGACACATATAGATGAGATGAGTGTCTTTAACATAGAGCACTCAAGGGCATGCCAAATACTAATTAACCGAGTTCGTGACATAATAAATGGTGGAAGAGGAATCATCAACATATGAGGTTGGTGTAAGTGGTGGTGCTACTATTCAGGCATGATGTATGGTGACCAACACATCTTGATATCGTCGGAGATTGAGACAATGTTGTGTATAATGTTTGTGTTTCACATAAATAGACAAGAGGTCGTTGGTTCTAAAACCCTTATTACGTGATGAGGTGGCAACATCACATGATGGAGTGGGGAGAAATGGGGGTGCTTAAGGGGTATGAAGGATACCCTTCAACTCATGAAGCATAGGGCATGAATTGGTGGGATGACCTAATGTGTCTCAAAGGGCACACGGGGGACTAACCTTGTGTATTTTTGGTTGAAGGTTCTTTCTAAAATAAAAATTATAAATAACTATGGAAACTTGCATTAACAAATTATCCTACAAAAATTATTGTAGAAAATTTTCAAAATTGAAATGCAACCTTAAATTCCTTGCATTCTTTCATCAACTTTGTTAATAATCGAATAGTCTACTAGTTGACTATATTACCAACTGCAATGAATATTGTCTTTTCCTAATGTTCATTGTGAAAATGGATCCTCACGTTAATGTGATAGGATCTTTTTCATCTCTCAAGTTACTAGGTCAAAGCATCCTAATGGGTAAATTAATTGTGAGATAAATTACAAGCATTAAATGTCAATCTAGGTTCTTATACTTCTGAAGTACACTTGCACAATATATGCTAAAGCCAAAATATGGAGACAATTATCACCAAATCCAACGTACGATTATGCATGACGGAGAATATCTAGCGCTTTCCCTTGTTAAATATATTAACAAGGGAAAGCGCTAGAGATTTTCCATCATGCATAATCGTACGTTTATGCTTATAGAGTGAAAAAACTAAAAGAATCAACTTGTAGGGTCATTTAAATGGGGGGTGGAGAATTCCTGGGTCTTTGAAAATTCAAAGTATGGTGCATGTTGCATGAAGCAAGATGTTGAAAGTAGAGTTATGTTAGACACACATAAATGCAACAAATATGGAAATTTTTACATGAGCTCTATTATTTCCTTTAATATGTGATCCATGCCTTTCTCTAATTCATATTTTTATCTCTTCTATTAATTATGTTATTCTTTCTATGTATTGTTCTAGTACAAGGGGGTGAAATAATTTCGTATCATTATCTAAGTGGTGAGGTCGTTTGAATCTCCAATAGTTGTGTTGGTGTGGTGGGAACCATGCTAGGAGTTGGGCATTCCATTGATATGGTCAAGGTACTTAGTGTATGAGGAGCATCCAAAATTAGGCGGATTGGGATCTTGATGAGGGGGATATGTCACTTGATGCACGCAGTGATGATGGTATTTGATGAGTACAGGACACATATAGATGAGATGAGTGTCTTTAACATAGAGCACTCAAGGGCATGCCAAATACTAATTAACCGAGTTCGTGACATAATAAATGGTGGAAGAGGACTCATCAACATATGAGGTTGGTGTAAGTGGTGGTGCAACTATTGAGGCATGATGTATGGTTACCAACACATCTTGATATCGTCGGAGATTGAGACAATGTTGTGTATAATGTTTGTGTTTCACATAAATATACAAGAGGTCGTTGGTTCTTAAACCCTTATTACGTGATGAGGTGGCAACATCACATGATGGAGTGGGGAGAAATGGGGGTGCTTAAGGGGTATGAAGGATACTCTTCAACTCATGAAGCATAGGGCATGAATTGGTGGGATGACCTAATGTGTCTCAAAGGACACACGGGGGACTAACCTTGGGTATTTTTGGTTGAAGGTTCTTTCTAAAATAAAAATTATAAATAACTATGGAAACTTGCATTAACAAATTATCCTACAAAAATTATTGTAGAAAATTTTCAAAATTGAAATGCAACCTTAAATTCCTTGCATTCTTTCATCAAATTTGTTAATAATTGAATATTCTACTAGTTGGCTATATTACCAACTGCAATGAATATTGTCTTTTCCTAATGTTCATTGTGAAAATGGATCCTCACATTAATGTGATAGGATCTTTTTCATCTCTCAAGTTACTAGGTCAAAGCATCCTAATGGGTAAATTAATTGTGACATAAATTACAAGCATTAAATGTCAATCCAGGTTCTTATACTTCTGAAGTACACTTGCACAATATATGCTAAAGCCAAAATATGGAGACAATTATCACCAAATCCAACGTACGATTATGCATGACAAAGAATATCTAGCGCTTTCCCTTGTTAAATATATTAACAAGGGAAAGCGCTAGAGATTCTCCATCATGCATAATCGTACGTTTATGATTATAGAGTGAAAAAACTAAAAGAATCAACTTGTAGGGTCATTTAAATGGGAGGTGGAGAATTCCTGGGTCTTTGCAAATTCAAAGTATGGTGCATGTTGCATGAAGCAAGATGTTGAAAGTAGAGTTATGTTAGACACACATAAATGCAACAAATATGGAAATTTGTACATGAGCTCTATTATTTCCTTTGATATGTGATCCATGCCTTTCTCTAATTCATATTTTTATCTCTTCTATTAATTATGTTATTCTTTCTATGTATTGTTCTAGTACAAGGGGGTGAAATAATTTCGTATCATTTTCTAAGTGGTGAGGTCGTTCGAATCTCCAATAGTTGTGTTGGTGTGGTGGGAACCATGCTAGGAGTTGGGCATCCCATTGATATGGTCAAGGTACTTAGTGTATGAGGATCATCCAAAATTAGGGCGGATATCGCTTTGCCTAGAGGGGAGATGGTGTCACTTGATGCATGCAGTGATGATGGTATTTGATGAGTAAAGGACAAATATAGATGAGATGAGTGTCTTTAACATAGAGCACTCAAGGGCATGCCAAATACTAATTAACCGAGTTCGTGACATAATAAATGGTGGAAGAGGAATCATCAACATCTGATGGTGTAAGTGGTGGTGCTACTATTGAGGCATGATGGATGGTGACCAACACATCCTGATATCGTCGGAGATTGAGACAATGTCAAGTGTATAATGTTTGTGTTTCACATAAATAGACAAGAGGTCGTTGGTTCTTAAACCCTTATTACGTGATGAGGTGGCAGCATCACATGATGGAGTGGGGAGAAATGGGGGTGCTTAAGGGGTATGAAGGATACCCTTCAACTCATGAAGCATGGGGCATGAATTGGTGGGATGACCTAATGTGTCTCAAAGGGCACACGCGGGACTAACCTTGGGTATTTTTGGTTGAAGGCTCTTTTCTATTAAAATAAAAATTATAAATAACTATGGAAACTTGCATTAACAAATTATCCTACAAAAATTATTGTAGAAAATTTTCAAAATTGAAATGCAACCTTAAATTCCTTGCATTTTTTCATCAACTTTGTTAATAATTGAATAGTCTACTAGTTGACTATATTACCAACTACAATGAATATTGTCTTTTCCTAATGTTCATTGTGAAAATGGATCCTCATGTTAATGTGATAGGATCTTTTTCATCTCTCAAGTTACTAGGTCAAAGCATCCTAATCGGTAAATAAATTGTGAGATAAATTACTTGCATTAAATGTCAATCCAGGTTCTTATAATTCTGAAGTACACTTGCACAATATATGCTAAGCAATTAACTCTCAATCAAAAATGGAAATGTAGACATAATGTATACACACTTTACATTAAGAAAACGTGTATATGCACATGCTTTTGAAGAAAGAAAGGCATTTAACATGCTTCTTCATTCAAAATAAGTATTTAAAAAGCCCGAAAAAGAAAGGCATTTAGCATGCTTCTTCATTCAAAATAAGTATTTAGAAGGCCCTAGAAATGAGATAAACTATATGAAGTGCTGGAGAAATTCCAAAGTTTTGGTTCTTAAAGTAAAAAAAAAAAAATCATATCATATCTAACTAACAAAAATCAACGTTTAAGGCTAATACTAAGAGAAAAGAAACGCAAAAAGGAATAAAGTAATAGAGTTCCTCATTAGTGGAGTTTCTAGTTTTGTGATAAAGAATAATACCATATTGACTAGGGTCAAATCAATTGAAAACATGATAGAGAATAAATCATTGAACTTTTTATGATCCAATTATTTTTTCAAATACACAACAAGGATAAGTTAAATTTAACTTCTACAAACACTACAATGGTTCATACAATTTAGAAAAAGTTAATTAATTGAACCTATAATATGGTTTTTATAATTCCTATCTAAACCAAACCAAAATCTATTACTTTCCAACAAACTAATCATTTACTTAAAATCCTACTATGAAATTGACAATGCTCATATCTTCTATAATAACAACATTTGATATTTAATTTAACAAAATATAAACTACGTGGTAGGTAAGAGGGTTGCTCTTTAGTGGATGAAAATTAATCTTTTGAGGATTGTTCTACTGTCTTGTTTTGGGTATTGCTAATGCTTTAATGCTTGCTTATGATTGAAATACATGTTTAGGAGTAGGATCTAGGATCTACGTACATGCTTTTGAGAAAAATTTTGATGAAAATGTGCTATGAAAGTAAAGGGTTTTAAAGGCAAGCATGTACAAGGCATAGTTGAGCCAAATGTTCTTCAAGAAGGGCCTAATTATTTGAGTCTTGGTTATGGAAAACACGGAAAATGCTCCAAAGCCAAGGAGGCTTGTGGAAAGTGCATCATGCTATGCCAACTACAGATAGTGAGGCATGGATAAAGGAAACAAGCCAACTTAGATGCATTTTGACTATATTAGAGCATATTTTATCAGCGCTGACTTTGATTCTTGGAGGTGACTTGGAGGAGGTTTGGAATTGGTATCCTGTGGCAGTTTGGTCTTCGTCTTGGATATCTCCCATTTTTATCTAATTCTATAAGAGAAGGATTGTTGGGTTTTCCCCTTGTGGTTTTTTCACTGGCTATTTGTAGTCTTTTATCTCATTGTGATCTTCATGTTTTTGAACGATTGTATAATTTCTTGATGAAGAAAACATAATAAATAATAAGAAGACATCTAATATTCACAAGTAATTATCAAAATGAGAAATTAAGTGCTAAACTACATTGCACTTGGTTTCTCAACAAGCTGTACCAATACCTGACAAATGATTCAATTCAAATCTACTCTGTTAAAATGACAATGTACTGTTTTTTTTAATATGATTTCAAAGTACCAATGAAAAATCTTCTCTCGGGCTGAATTTATATCCTCTGTTTTACAGTACAATTCATACCCAACAAATATAACATCGCATCCCTTTCAATACACATCTAGGGCAAGTTATATCATTCATATTACTATCTATATGGATTTTTGTAGCCAATGAGTTCAATGCCCAACTTGAATATGTATTGTGTGTCTGAATTTTAGTTCAATGTGTTTGCTGCAGATAAATTCCAGATCTATAATTCTGTCTTTTCAGTGTGAAAACCCAATTGGAGTTAAAATCACAGTGGTACAGGCCAGTGACTTAGTCTAGTGAATATTGAGCTGGGAGATCTGGTGAGCATTCTATTGTTTAGCAACTAGGAAAAAAATAATCTATGCCCAAACTCATGGCTGTAGGAGAAACTAGCAGAGTGTAAGGCTGAAGTAATCATTTGACTGTCACCAATAACAAATGTATGCATTATATTTTCTCTCAGCTAGCTGCTGTTCTTTTTAAAAAAAAACTTTATGTTTTGATTATCGTCCTGTCATGTTATCTTACAAAAAACTATGGAACAGAATGTACTAAAAACATCACAACAAGCTGTTTTCCTCTACTGAGGAGGCCTGTGTTTACAGTCAAAAACTCAAACCTTACTTTTTGTCTTACTTTTTGAGACGATTTGGGACCGGAACAGTGTTCACTACCGGTCTCAGCTATTTTTAAACATATTGCTATATCGTTTTATTTCGTTTCTCTGAAGACCAGCCTCCGTTTTCTCTTCCATGATCTATGTTTCGGTTACAGTCCGGGAGATATGGAAGACCGGAAGCGAAATTTGTGATGACAGAACTTTTTCTTCTGCTCTGGCAGCCTTTGAAGTACCCATGGGTACTCTAGGTAGCCGTGACTGCCTTCTTTCCTTCATCAAAGGAGTTTAGGTTGGTTTTTTGTAATGCTTTAGCATATGCTATGTGATTTTTCTAATATATAGAAAATCCGATTTTTTTCTGTGGAAAAAAAAAAAATGTACTAATGCTCTAATTAATGAGGACTTTAATCGTAGACACAATGCATGCATAGCTAGCACTTAGAATTTGGCTACAAGTGACTGTTTTTTTTATTTAAATTATCAAATCCCAATGATTCTAGAAATACATCATCCCACTTCCAATCTTCAGTTTAATAAACATAAACATAAATTGAATAACATCCCGGGCCAGAACGTACCCGGCAGATCTTAACGGTGGCGCGTTGAACCTCGACCAGATGCAGCTTAACGGTGGCGCGTTGAACCTCGACCGGATGCAGCAGAACCTCGACCAGCAATCAATCTTAACGGTGGCGCAGCAGAACCTCGACCAGCAATCGCCCAGCGCAATCAACGACAGAAAACAAACAGACGCGCGAAAACAATGAAAACATTAAACTGACAACCTTCGCGGGCGATTTATTTATAAAAACGTAGTTCGGCCAAACTTACAAGTTCGGCCGAACTACCATTGCCGGTTTTCCAAACCTCCGGCAAAAATTCTGTTTACTGGGCCGTCACAGTGCCGTCAATATAAACGGACTCAAAAGTTCGGCCGAACGTACTAAAATAGTTCGGCCGAACAATTATAAAGTTCGGCCGAACTTTATAAAATGTTCGGCCGAACTATTGCCGAAAATTTTTTTTTGCCCCCGATTCTCACAAAAGTGTAACCCAGCTTCACGTTTCCGCCCGTAAACATCTTGTTAATTATAAATTAACATGCATAGTACTGACAATCGATTAAAGACAGAACCACAGTAACAACCATTAACGTTGATCATTTATTTTCCCTTTTATAAATTGCAAGTCCGAGCAGTGCAGGAAAGGTGACAGTGCGAGTTCTTATGTGAAACCGAGAACGAAGAAGAAAGTGGCCAAGCAACGCCAAAGAGCAGACATCGAAACGAGAGAAATACAAGTCAAAATTTGACACAGGCAGCCAAATATAATTTACAGGTAACAACTATTAAACCAGTAAATTTCTTGAGCAAAACTGAAACGAAATTAGAAGTTTTCTTTCAAAGCTTACATATATAGATATGAAATTGTCATATTAAGAGTCCGGATGTTACAATCCCGAAAACTACATAGCAAAATAACAAAACCCCTGGAAACAAGAAGCGACAGTTAGGGTTTGACCAGAAACCCTCGAGGATTGCAAACGAACGAATAGTGTAACAGTCACAAGTTACAGGCGGGTTCCTCGAACCCTAGAAGTTTTAAAACCCATACAAGGTTGGACTGCACGAAAAAAAAGAAAGACAGGGTCGGACTATAGCCATAGTCGACCTACAGGTTGCCACAAACTAGATGCCCAGAAAACATTGAAACAAAGACTGTCTGCGAGACTGAAATGCAACACAGTTTAAAATGGGAGTGTAACGAAGTTTGATGCTACCCGTGAGGAAAGGAGGAGCCGAGACCGTGAACATGACCATGTGACAGAGACGTCCACCTGCACAGAGACAGAACAATGGCATCAGTCAGTTAACCATTGTGACGCGTTTATAAAAAACCAAAGAGCAGAGGTAGGGTTCGACCTGAGTACCTGGAGTGAAAGAAATAACAAAGAGACTTTCATCCGAGCAAACAACCATCAAACGAGACAAGGAACAGACCTGCTCACGAGGAGCCAAACGGTCAGTTTGTGTTGCAGGAGAATGCGGAAGTGAAACATGGAGGGCCGACTTACCAGTTCGAGTGCCTGAGGAGACCGAGTGAGGCCGAGAGTTATCTTGACTAGAAACCCCTGCAAGCAAACAAGAAGGGCGTGAATCATAGCCGAAGCCAAACACAGACAAAAACGAAAATGATAAATACAGTGGGATAAATAGTTGCAGAGAAAGAGTTCGATTTGTGCCGAGACAGACGAATAAATCACCATTACTAACACAGAAGTCAGTTTGCCAACGACGCATCATTCCACAGCGAGGGCCAAAGTTCACAGACCAACACAGCAGTGGAAACCCAAAGGCGGAGCCCTCACACACAGACCCGAAAACAAAACAATGACCGCCAAAATGGAATGATCCCGAATAATAGGCAAGGAACCCAAGTGGCACGACAACCGAACCTCCAACTATTTACTGCCATATTAATTGCAAACCAGAATAGCAACAGCAAAAATCTTACGGAGAACAGGGCTCGAGATAAGTTTTTCATCGTGATTATCCACAGCACGCGTTGTATTAACGCCAGGCTTTAACACAACGCCACGTATAAACACGTTGGCACAGTACACCAACTTTTTATTCACGTTGTAATATTGACATGTACTAACACGTGGACAGTTGTTTCAAACACATTGACAATCAAAACAGTGAAGTTGGGGTGTGGGCTGGCGCCTACTCATCAAGTGGTATCGGAGCGAAGAAGTTTGAGGTCACAAGAAGATGGAAGTTGGCAGGCGGGGAAGAGGAAGAGGTAGAGTAGTCCGAAGAGTGGCAGAAGAGGGACTGCGAGAAGAGATTTGAATTTTGAATCAAAGATTGGCAGCAGTAGAAGCTGGGGGAAGGAGAGACCCAACAGATGACAGTGATGAAGATGTTGCAGAACCAGAAGATGAGTTCGAAGGGGTGACACCTGAACTTAGATTGTTGAAATCAGTCTTGTTGTCCAGTCATAAGCCAAAGCATGAGCTTTCCACTTATGATGGAATTTTGTCGACAGATGTATTATTAGATTGGTTGAGCGAAGTAAATAAATATTTTTAGTTTGAAGAAACCAGTGAGGACAAATAGGTGAAGTTTTCTGCCACCAAGTTGAAAGGACATGCGTCCTTATGGTGGGACAGCGTTCAAGCAGAAAGGAAAAGGCTACGCAAACAGCCTATAAGGAAGTGGACCAGGATGGAGGCAAAACTGAAAGAGAAGTTTCTACCTAAAGATTATCAAATTATGCTGTACAGGCAGGTACAAAACTTGAGACAAAGGGGAATGACGATTAAGGAATATACCGAAGAATTTTATAAACTAAATTTGAGGGCAGGTTATGTGGAAGATACCTTAGAAAAGACAACAAGGTTCGTAAATGGGCAGAGAGGGGAGATACTGGACGAAATTGGTATCCTTTCACCCAGAACCTTGGAAGAAGCATATCAGTTTGCTCTGAAGGCAGAGGAGAAAATAAACAGGAAACAGAATGCCAGGAGAGGAGGTGGATCTGGCAGAGGAAAGGGAAAGGCCTTTGGTAAAGGTAGAGGTACAGGTTCCAATGAGGAAAGCAGCAGTTCCAAAACTGCAGGAACAGCAGAAAAGGACAATAGCACTAGAGGAGGACGACCAACCCAGCGAGGAAGAGGCAATGGTCGGGGCAGAGGAATTGTCCAGTGCTATAGGTGCCACAAGCGGGGGCACAAATCGTATGAATGTACTGAAGGTGAACCAGCAGGTGGGAGAGGAGCTTATGTTGCCCAACCTGAGGAAGCGGAAGCACCGCCTCAAGAAGTGGAAAATGCACCAGAGACAGGGGAAGCCTTGGTGTTGAACAAGGTACTGTTAAAACCAGCAAAGGAAGTTATGGATCCTGATCAAAGGAAGGCTTTGTTCCGGACAGTTTGCAAATCACAAGGAAAGTGTTGCAAACTGATCATTGACAGCGGGAGCACTGATAATTTGGTGGCCACGGAAATGGTGGAGAAGTTGGGACTGAAAAAGCTGAAACATCCCACTCCCTACAAAGTGTCGTGGCTGCAGAAAGGACATCAACTGTTAGTTGATGAACAGTGCGAGGTGGAGTTCCAGATAGGCAGGTATAAGGACAAAATTGTCTGTGATGTTATGCCAATGGATGTCTGCCATATACTGTTAGGAAGGCCCTGGAAGTTTGACAAGAAAGTGGTTCATGATGGACGCGAACTACTACAAGTTTGTTAAAGATGGGGTCAAGCACACACTTGTACCCATCAAAGAAGAAGGTACAGCAGAAGCTAGTGGAGTAAAAGCACTGCTGATGGGTGGAAAAGAAGTTTTGAAACAGATTGTAGACAATGATGTGAATTTTGCTGTCGTGAGGAGGCCAAGAATAGTGGTACTGTACACCCAGATTTCAGATTTACCTGAGGATATTCAAGACATGTTGCAAGATTTTGGAGATATCATAGTAGATGATCTTCCAGATGAGCTACCCCCCGAGAGAGGTATCAGCCACTGCATTGATTTTATACCAGGAGCTAGCTTGCCAAACAAGGCAGCTTATCGTATGAGTCCAAAAGATCATGAAGAGATTCGGAAACAGGTGCAGGAACTGCTTGATAAAGGACTGATCAGAGAGAGTATGAGTCCCTGTGCAGTTCCGACAGTATTAGCTCCTAAGAAAGGTGGCGAATGGCGAATGTGTATAGATTCGAGAGCTATCAACAAGATTACGATTCGGTACAGGTTTCCATTACCGAGAATGGATGACATGATGGACTGTTTGAGTGGGGCAACATATTTTTCGAAGATTGACTTGAAAAGTGGCTACCACCAGATTCGAATCAGATAAGGGGATGAGTGGAAGACAGCTTTCAAGACAAATGAAGGACTGTAAGAATGGCTAGTGATGCCATTCGGATTAAGCAACGCTCCCAGTACTTTCATGCGCCTAATGAATGAAGTACTGAAGGAGTTCATTGGAAAATTTGTGATCGTGTATTTAGATGATATATTAATTTTCAGCAGAACGAAGGAGGAACACTTTCAACATGTTTGAAGTGTATTGAGAAGTTTGTAGCAGAACAAGCTGCTGATAAATTTGAAAAAGTGTACTTTTTTTCAAAAGGAATTAGTTTATCAGGGTTTTGTGATTGCAGAAAACGAGTTGAAGATGGATCCGGAAAAGATTGCAGCAATAGTTAACTGGCCATCTCCAAAGAACTTATTTGAAGTTCGAAGTTTTCATGGCTTAGCAAGTTTTTACAGGAAGTTTGTCAAGAATTTCAGCGGGATCTGTGCACCTATGTTGGACACAATTAAGAAGGCAAATCAGCCTTTTTGCTGGACTGAAGCAGCAGAGAACAGTTTTCAGAATCTGAAGAAAAAGATCACTAAGAGGCCGATCTTGAGATTTCCAGATTTCAACAAACTTTTTCAAGTTCGTTGTGATGCCAGCGGTACAGCCATTGGGGCAGTACTTAGCCAGGAGGATAGACCGGTTGCTTATTTCAGTGAGAAATTGAACGAAAGCAGGCAGAAGTATTCGTCTTACGACAAAGAATTTTATGTGGTGGTTCAAGCCTTGAAGCAGTGGAGGCACTATTTACTAGGTAATGAGTTTGTGTTATTTTCTGATAATTCTGCTTTACAGTATGTTATGCAGCAGCACAAGTTGAACCACAAGCATGCAGAGTGGGTGGAATATCTGCAAAGCTTCACTTTCGTATTGAAGCATATCAGCGGACAATCCAAAAAAGTGGAAGACGCATTAACCAGAAGAGCTCTACTTTTGCAGGAGAGTACAGTGCAGGTACTAGGTTTTGAACACTTGAGGGATCTATATCAAACAGATACAGACTTTAAGGAGGCACATGAAGCATGTCAGAATCCTTTGCTGCGGAATCACAGTCCATGGTTGGACTACAATCTCCAAGAGAGATTGTTGTTTAAGGGAGGACAATTGTGTATTCCCGACTGTTCAATGCGGGAAAACATCATTCGGAAGAAACATAGCGGAGGTCTAGCCGGAAATTTCGGTATAGACAAGACACTATCTCAGATAGAGCATTTCTATTATTGGCCAAAGTTGCGGCGAGATGTGCAGAGATATGTGAGCAGGTGCAAAATGTGTCAGTTGGCAAAAGGCCACAGCCAGAATGCAGGACTCTATACGCCATTGCCCATACCAAGTAGACAATGGGACTCAGTCAGTTTGGACTTTGTCCTGGGTTTACCTAGGACACAACGAGGATTTGATTCAGTGATGGTAGTGGTGGATAGATTCTCGAAGATGGTGCATTTTATACCCTATCAAAAAACCAGTGATGCTACTCACGTAGCCCACTTGTTCTTCACAGAAATTGTTCGACTGCATGGCTTGCCAAGGTCCATTATTTCAGACCAGGATGTACGATTCACAGGACACTTCTGGCGTACCCTGTGGAAAAAGCTGGACACCCAATTAAATTTTAGCTCCGCTTATCACTCACAGACCGATGGGAAAACAGAGGTGGTAAACAGGAGTTTGGGAAACCTACTAAGAAGCTTAATCGGAGAAAATTCGCGGATGTGGGATTGCGTACTTGCCCAAGCGGAATTTGCATATAATGATTCTCCAAATCGCAGTACAGGATACAGTCCTTTTCAGGTTCTGTATGGCATGCATCCTCGCGGAGTGCATGAACTGTGGGATTTGGGAAAGCTTGAGAAAAGAAGCGCAGATGGCGAAGATTTCGCTCAAGCAATGAGTGATCTGCATGAGCAGGTAAAATTGAAGTTGGTAGACAGCAGTCAAAGGTACAAATAGCAGGCAGATTTGAAAAGGCGTGAAGTTCAGTTCAATATTGGGGACGAAGTCCTTGCCCACTTGCGCAAGGAACAGTTTCCAAGAGGGCAGTATAACAAGTTAAAATTTAAAAAAATTGGCCCCTGAAGAATTCTCTGCAAGTTTTCAGCCAATGCCTATGAAATATAGCTGCTACCCGGAATAGGCATTTCGCCCATTTTTAATGTTGCAGACTTGTTTCCTTACACTACCAGTCCCGAAGACGAAGAGGCAACAAGGCCAGAACGGAATACCCCAGATGAAGAGGATGTTTGGTTAAAGCAGATGCCGACGGCGCAGCCCCTTGAGATCGAGGGAATCCTCGATACACAAGTAGCCAAACGAACACGCAGAAAGGACTATTTACAGTACTTGGTCAAGTGGAAGCACCGTCCTATCGAGGACAGTACCTGGCTTGACGCAGCACAGATTCAGAAAATTGGCTATTCAGTAGATGACCTCATGGAGCAGAGCCATGAATTTTTGCTACCCTGGGAGCCTGATGCAGGAGCATCCGACTAGGGAGGCAAACAGACAACAGGCTTCCATGATTTGTTTCGTTGATATGTTATTCTACAGGTCTTGACACCTGTCAGGGTTTAATTTGTTTTTCTTTGATTAGAGGATTAGCTATCAGTAGGATTTGTTTAAGTTTAGCTGACTTTTGTTTTTAATTTGCATTAAGAAACTGTAGCGAGTTACTGAGTTATTTTAAGTTTTGTTTAGTGATAAAGTAAGAAGAGAAACAAGGTGAATTATGTAACTGAATAACCAACAGTGGCAGTTACCAACTAGTAACGAAATTTCCTGTAGCAGAGATACAAAAGGAACAGGAAGATCACAAACGAAGGGTTCTGCAAACCTGTTGTTGAAAGGAGTAATATAACAAGCAGTGAAATTATTTCAGCCATTCATCTGTGTCAAATGTTGTGTAAACATCTTGTTAATTATAACTTAACATGCATGGTACTGACAATCGATTAAAGACAGAACCACAGTAACAACCATTAACGTTGATCATTTCTTTTCCCTTTTATAAATTGCAAGTCTGAGAAGTGCAGGAAAGGTGACAGTGCGAGTTCTTATGTGAAACCGAGAACGAAGAAGAAAGTGGCCAAGCAACGCCAAAGAGCAGACATCGAAACGAGAGAAATACAAGTCGAAATTCGACACAGGTAGCCAAATATAATTTACAGGTAACAACTATTAAACCAGTAAATTTCTTGAGCAAAACTGAAACGAAATTAGAAGTTTTCTTTCAAAGCTTACATATATAGATATGAAATTGTCATATTAAGAGTCCGGATATTACAATCCCGAAAACTACATAGAAAAATAACAAAACCCCTGGAAACAAGAAGCGACAGTTAGGGTTTGACCAGAAACCCTCGAGGATTGCAAACGAACGAATAATGTAACAGTCACAAGTTACAAGCGGGTTCCTCGAACCCTAGAAGTTTTAAAACGCATACAAGGTTGGACTGGACGAAAACAAAGAAAGACAGGGCCGGACTGTAGCCATAGTCGACCTACAGGTTGCCACAAACTAGATGCCCAGAAAACATTGAAACAAAGACTATCTGCGAGACTGAAATGCAACACAATTTAGAACGGGAGTGTAACGAATTTTGATGCTACCCGTGAGGAAAGGAGGAGTCGAGACCGCGAAGAGGACCGTGTGACAGAGACGTCCACCTGCACAGAGACAGAACAATGGCATTATTCAGTTAACCATTGTGACGCATTTATAAAAAACCAAATAGCAGAGGTAGGGTTCGACCTGAGTACCTGGAGTGAAAGAAATAACAAAGAGACTTTCATCCGAGCAAACAACCATCAAACAAGATGAGGACCAGACCTGCTCATGAGGAGCCAAAAGGTCAGTTTGTGTTGCAGGAGAATGCGGAAGTGAAACATGGAGGGCCGACTTACCAGTTCGAGCGCCTGAGGAGACCGAGTGAGGCCGAGAGTTATCTTGACTAGAAACCCCTGCAAGAAAACAAGAAGGGCATGAATCATAGCCGAAGCCAAACACAGACAAAAACGAAAATGATAAATACAGTGGGATAAATAGTTGCAGAGAAAGAGTTCGATTTGTGCCGAGACGGATGAATAAATCACCATTGCTAACACAGAAGTCAGTTCGCCAACGACGCATCATTCCACAGCGAGGGCCGAAGTTCACAGACCAACATAGCAGCGGAAACCCAAAGGCAGAGCCCTCACACACAAACCCGAAAACAAAACAATGACCGCCAAAATGGAATGATCCCGAATAACAGGAGAGGAACCCAAGTGGCACGACAACCGAACCTCCAACTATTTACTGCCATATTAATTGCAAACCAGAATAGCAACAGCAAAAATCTTACGGAGAACATGGCTCGAGATAAGTTTTTCATCATGATTATCCACAGCACGCGTTGTATTAACGTCAAGCTTTAACACAATGCCACGTATAAACACGTTGGCATAGTACACCAACTTTTTATTTACGTTGTAATATTGACATGTAGTAACACGTGGACAGCTGTTTCAAACACATTGACAATCAAAACAGCGAAGTTGGGGTGTGGGCTGGCGCCTACTCATAAGTATGAGAGAAATCTGCAAGAAATAAGTGCCTTAGACTTTAATCAAAATGAGAAGAAACCAGAAAACCCTGCCCTCCTCTACATAAAGAGAATCTACTCGACACTTAGAGAGTAATGAATGACAGTTACAGATAACATGGAAATTGTCACAATTTAAATCAACAAATAATGATAACCTAATCGTCTAACAAAAGATTGAATGGCATATATTATGACACAAAGGCAGCTAGGGGAGTTGTTTTCAAAGAGGGACGCCTTGCGTCATAAATATAGATGTAAATGTAAATGTAAACATAAGCACATAAACATTTAAAATGTAATGTTTAACGTTTAGCATTTAATCGAATGTCGGTCCTATTTAAAAATCAATCTAATTAGTATTATGGATAAACAAAATATAAATTTAAAATATGAAGAGTTTTACGAACACTAAGAAAAATAGGTATTGTAAATAAATAAAAATAAAAATAAACCATTAGTATGGTAAATAAATAAAACCTCTTTTTATATTTACTCCAGAGGTATGGTAAATAAATAAAACCCCTTTTTATATTTACTCCATAAACCTCTAAATATTTACAAAAACTCAACAAAAATGTTTTATTTAGGTGAAGCCTATGGGTCAAATACCATATTTATAAAATATATATCGTAAATAAATAAATATAAAAGAATGGTAAACAAAAAAATATAACAAATTGGATTACAAATCAACATCTAATTATATACCAAGCCCATGAGCCAAATACCATGATAAGTAAAAGAGGTATGGATAATAAATAAAACATATTTTTATATTTACTCCATAAACTTTTTATATTTAAATAACATTCAAAAAAGTGGTTTTATTTAGGCAAAGCCTATGGGTTAAATACCATGCAAAAATTTTTTATGAACCCTAATATTAATATTATTATTATTATTAAATATAAATTAATATTATTAAATTTAATAAATTTGGATGTTCATACAATATTAAATTTTTTTTATTATAATATATATTAATATATCATGATATACATTAATTTTAGATATATATGGGAAGGAAGAATGAAGACATAGAGTGACAAAGGTGGAGAGATAGGGGTAGCGACAAGAGATAAGGAAATAAGAGAGAGAGAGAGAGGGAGAGGAGTGAGAGAGGTAGATAAGGGTAAGGGAGGGAGAGAGAGATAAGGAGAGAGGGAAGGATATTGTGTGTGTGAGAGAGAGAGAGAGAGAAAGAGAGAGATTTGGAGGAGAGAGAGAGGTAGGAGAGAAAAGGATAGAGAAGAAGGACAAGAGAGAGGAATCAGGAGAGAGGAGCAGAGAGGGAGGGATAGAGAGATGAAGTTTGAGGGGGAGAGAGGGAGGGAAGAAAAAATACATATAGAGTGAGAATTGGAGAGAGAGATAGGGAGTGACAAGGGAGAAATGGAGAGAGGGAGTGTCTATTTTTAGGGGTCAGATAAAGAGACAAAGAAGGATAGATCAAGATAAGGGGGGAGAGAAGGAGAGAGAAGGAGAAAGGGAGGGATATGGTAACATTGTTAGAGAGAGAGAGAGAGCGATGGGGAAAGAGAAGAGATTTGAGGGAAAAGAGAGAGAGAGAGAGAGAGAGAGAGATGGAGGGAAGAAGAAAGACATAGAGAGTGAGAAGTGGAGAGAGAGGGATTGAAAAGGGAGAGATGGAGAGATATCATGTATGTTTAGGGGTAAGATAAAGAGGCAAAGAAGGAGAGATAGAGGGAAGGGGGAGAGAATAAAAGAGAGTCATATAGTAGAGAGAGAGAGAGAGAGATAGAGACTGGATAGAGGTAGTGAAAGAGATTTGGATCTAGAAGGGGAGAGAGAGTGAGGTAAGAAGAAATACATAGAAAGAGAATGATGGGCAGATAGAGAGAGTGAAAATTAATGTGGAGAGAGAGGGGGAGAGGACAGTAGGAGGGAAGAGAGATAGAAGTTGGGGAGAGGGATAGAAGAGGAAGAGGGTGAGAGAGGGAGGGAGAGGAGGAGAGAGTGATAGATAGATAGATTGGAGAAAAAGAGTATATGTTTTGGGGTTGACATAGAGATAGATATGGAGATAGAGATATAGATGGAAGGTGAAGAGAGGGACCAAGAGAGAGAGAGGGAGGAACATAGAGATTGATAGATATGGAGTGAGAGAGCGTGTGTGTTTGGGGGGTGATATAGAGAGACAAATAAATAGAGATGGAGGGATATATATATATATATATATATATATATATATATATATATATATATATATATATATATATATATATATATATATATATATATATATATATCCGTGTGTGTGTGTGGGGGGGGGGGAGGGAATAAGATTTCTTGCACTAGATGCATTGATTTCAGTGTATATGGTGATTTCTAATCCTATTTGATTTCTTTCACTAGATGCATTGATTTTAGTGTAGATGTTGATTTCGAATGATACTTGTTTACTTGGACTAGATGAATTGATTTCAATGTAGATTATTTCTAATCCTATTTTATTGCTTTCACTTGATGCATTAATTTCAATGTAGATGTTGATTTATAATCATATTTTATTGCTTGCACTAAATGCATTGATTTTAATGTAGATTCTTTCTAATCCTATTTGATTACTTGCACTAAATGCATTGATTTCAGTGTAGATGGTGATTTCTAATCCTATTTTATTCCTTGCACTAGGTGCATTCATTTCAATGCAAATGTTTCTTTCTAATGTTATTTTCTTACTTGCACTAGATGCATTGATTTTATTGTAGATTTTTATTTCTAATCCTATTTGATTACTTGCATTAGATGCATTGATTCCAATCTAGATTTTGCTCTCTAATCTTATCTGATTGCTTGCATTAGATGCATTTATTTTAGTGTTGGTATTGATTTACGATTTGATGTAAATGGATGTATGATGGTACATTAATTTTAAACAACGTGCATTTATTTCAATATAAGTAAAAAACATTATTGACAATGTACATTGATTTTTGTGTTATAGTAACTCAATCCACCAATATTGGAGAGCAAGAAAGACGAGGTATGATGTTTACTACAACAACTCGAGCTAAATATTTAATGGTCATTTTCCTATAATCGATGAAAAGATGACAAAACTAAAAAGGTTGACAATAAGAATAGAAGAAGAAAATAGTTTGAGATTGATCACAATGAAGACTATTTGTAATTGACTACATTCTTATTATTAGCATTTTCTATCATTCAATACTATTACCATTTTCACTTTGCATTTATAAATTTTATATCATCATTTTTTATAGTTAACGTTATTAAGAATATTTATTATATAAAAAATGAGGTAAATAAGCAAATTTAAAATTAACACGACCACATAAATCTCAGAGATATTTAGCATATTTAAAATGATTATATTAATATCAGATGTTTTTACATATTATTAATAAAATTAATCGTATGTTTGATGGATTTTCTTTGGGTGCACACAAGTGATTTGATGCCTCTCAACTCTTGATAGATGCTGAGTTAAGATGGATCTAAGCTAGTTATAAAATAATTTACTATATAAGTTAAATATATATTTTAAATAACATTGAACAAAATTCTTATTAATGAATATTTACCGCTATTTTATTATTCAGATTCCTAATTTGTAAATAACATTGAACAAAATTCTTATTAATGAATATTTACCGCTATTTTATTATTCAGATTCCTAATTTGTAAATAACTTTTATTACAATACCATGTTTTATCGATACCACATCTTTAAAAAAACCTTATAAATTTTTTTCTTAGTTAATCCATTAAATTAAAGGAAAAAAAATAAAAAATATTTTTATATATTACAAAAATAATTTAAAATATTATAGAAAAACTAAATCAATATTATTTCTTTGAAAATTATTAATAGTTAAATTAAAATTATAAAAAAATTATCTTAAAATAAACTTCTTAATATAATTATAATTATTTATTAACAAATAAATAGTTTTATATAAAAAAAGGGATAACTAAATAGACAAAATATAAACCATAATTCTGTACCAATTATTAATAATAAAATAGCGTGACAAAATAATTGTTACCATATACAAGTAACCTGATCTCATATTTGATGAGAATTAATGACTACTTAAATATAGTACGAGAATTAATGATTATTTATAGTAAAGAAGAGGTATGATTATAATGAAGATGATCGGGAAATATAATAAAATAATTTTAAGATAAAATAAAATTTAATAAATAAGTTTAAGGAAATTAATTTGGAATTAAGGAATTCACAGATAAACGAGGGTTAAATATGATAGTGGGAGGAAATAAGAAAAGATGGTAGAATCAAAGAGAAGAATAAAAATATTAGGGTGGAAGATATTTAAAGTGCGTAGAGATTTGATATAAGGAAAAATGAAAATTAAAATGAAGAATTTTAAGAACTTGTGGGGAAGCAGTGTTAATATATGGATTCGAGGAATTAATGGAAATTAGGAGAGATGGTTTAATAATAAAGGTAGTGGTTTGTAGGTGGATAAGTTTGTAGCTATCTTTCAAGTTGATATTAAAAAAAAAAAAAAAAAAATTATTTAGAGGGTTTCATAAATGATATAAGTGGAGTAAAATGGGGTTGAGGAAATAAGTTTTGTTGGGTTAAAGCTAATAATGTGTTTAGATATTTGAGAGTGTTTAAAAGTAAATAATTTAGATATGTAATTTTGGAGTGTATTAGTTATATGTATTTTCAAATGATATTTAAATCATTTTTTAAGTTGGTTATATATGATTTTCTACAAAAGAAGGGGATTTAGTAAACTTTTTTGTTCGACATGAGATTGAATTTATTTTTTGCAATTATGATTAAATGCTTGAGTGTTTTATCTAGTTTGGTTTATATAGGATTTTCCACAATTAAAACAGATCAAGTAAACTTTTTGGTTAAGCATGGGATCAAATTTATGTTTTGTAGTTATAAATAAATGATCTAAGGAATGTATTAGGAAATATGGTTGAAAATGTTATCGATGTAGAAAAAGAGAATATAGTCTATAGGTGAGGAAGAATAATGAGATTTTAGATTTAGAATGAAGGGTTGAGTGAAAAGATATGTTAATTTAGGAGGTTGAATATTTATGATGAGAAGAGTTGGCATGGGAACAAATTTATATTTTGTAGTTATGAATAAAGGTTTGAGGGTTTGATCAAGTTTGAAAAAGGGTTTAGTATTCACTTTTCTTAATATGTTTGAAATATTGTTGGAAATGTTATAGATTTAAGGAATGGGAATATGGGAATATGAGAATAAAGAAGAGTTGATTGAAAATATACTCCATCACTTTGGGATATTCAATATTCATTGAATGTGGGTAGTAGATAATTTAATGGTGTAATTTTTTTTTGGAATATACATAGTCAGGCTTAAAACTATTATGTTAAATCTAATCGTGTTACTTGTGGGAATTGAACGAGAGTGAGTGAGGAAGATCTCAATGATTCCTCCCAACCTCGTGAAATAAACCAAATTGACCATTTTAAAATGCATTTTATTAATAAATACAAAACCATATTATACAAAAATTTGGCATTCATTATTGAATTAATATTCAAAAATTTATTAGCATATTGATTGTAAATATATACTATATTTTGCATAAATAACTACCTTAAGAAACTCTTGATTTAAATATAAATATATGATAAATAAATACATAAATTATAACCAACCTGGCTCAATTTTGATATATGTATAGCACACAATTGTAATGTACAAAACCCACAGAATGGAAATAACATAAGTGTCCATGGTTGGGGAGTGAGCGTGGTTTTAAGGCTAAAACATGTAAAGCTAGCGAGTTGTGATAAAAAGCTAATTCTTTATCTCGGAAAAAACCAATCTACATAAAAATTTTAATTTAATTGTAATCAAATTTTAATTATTTAGATAAAAAATATTTGTTAATTTAATTAATATTAATATTATTTTTATTTATCAAATTATAGTTTTTAAAGTTTTGAATTAGTAACTTTAACATCATAGAATAAGCTAACAATACACTTCATCACTATTTATTTTGTATCTCATAAACATTATAATTTATATTACTAAAAAATACTATAATATTTAAAATTTTCAAAATAAAATTCAAACAAACATGTTCTATATCAAACACTCATCCTATAGTTTTCTTCAGTTCATTATAAATAAATAAGGTAAGAGGAAAAAAAACTCTATATTTTTTCTCTTTGTTAATTAATTATAAAAACATTGCATTGTCATCACGCACACTTACAAGTTATTCAAACTAGTTCTATTAGGTTGGTTTTTACATTACACTATGATATTTAACCATTTGGATGATAGTTTTAAAGGTAATTTTTGATAAAATTAGTGGAGAAGAAATTCGCGTTAGGAAAATTTCCATTGATTTATTCAATTTTTTAGAAATAGCTTTTCTACCATATTGAAAATACAATGAAAATGTTGAGTATATTTTATTGTGTTTCATAGTTCTTATATCTTTAAGTTATTTTAATTATTTTCTTAATATGATATTATGGTTTGTTATTTTATGAAGTTTGATAAAGATTTGTATTTAAATTTAAAATTCAAGATTTTAAGTACAAGATGACTGTGTTTACTCATTTTTTTACCAAAATATAACTATAAATATTTTTTTATACGTTTTAAATATATTTTTTCATTAACCTCTTTTTTGGAGTTGCAAAGATATGCTTAATAGTTTAATTAAACATCAATTTTTTTTCCTATATTTTACAATTTTCAAAATTAACTAAAAATAATACAATATACAACATCTAAATTTATAAAGGTACAATAAGTAAATTTATTTTGAATGATTTGATACTAGTAAATAAGGTTTTTGAATCCATAGAATTAAGGAAAAATATGTTATTCATATCACATATTCCCTAAACGAAATGAAAGCGTTTGTGATAACCTAGAAAAATATATCTCTCTTTATTAGATGGATTTTTGTTTTGGGTGAGCATGTCTTTTTTAGATAGGAATATTTGAACAAAAAGTTATTAGTAAATATAATTTAAATTTGACGATCATTAATACCATAAAAAATAGGTTCATTGGTAAGTATAATTTTAATTTGGCTATTATTATTATCATAAAAAATGTAACTTTGGGACGTGTGTTTTCTTTATATAAGAGGATTTAAAAGGAGGTAATTAATTAAGCATAATTGGACTATAGTGAATATGATGATATTACAAAAATAGGTATTAACAACGAGTGTTTGAATTTATTTGATGCATTAAGTATGAAGTAAAATGATAGAAACATAAAAAAAAAATATATTCTATGAGGTCTATTTTAAAGAGATTATTCCTATAAACAACCCTTGAACCCTGAATAGATGACCTATACCTCTACTTGGTTCCTCGTCTGGCCACCTAATAAAAAAAATACATGAACTTATAATGTTTGAAAAAGAGGAAAGATGCATAGAAGAGCCCCTATTAGATTTTAATGATGCCATAACCGAGGAGAATGAAAAACACCACTAAGAACTCAGAAAAAGAAAAGAAAAATATAAATAATTCAATTAACTATTTAAGATATATTCCATTGTAATTCATTGGGAAAATGCATAAAAATCAAGATTAGGGATTTGACCTAGAAATATTGAAATTTATCCCTACATTAGAATTAAACTACAAGTAAAAATTATTAAAAACGAAGGCAGTGTTATTCATCCACTCCAATTTGAAGATATAAAACTACTCACTCTCATGAGATATCAATATTTGACCTTATGATTATCATTGTGTAACAGAGGGGAACAACAATATTACCTCAAGGAGGAGAGAGGAACAACAATATTACCTAAAGGGGTTGATGAAAACTATCTCTATTCACTAAGCTTAGATCGAATAATAAAATTTAAGTGGTGGAGGCACTTTTGTCACAAATCGGGTGGGGTACCTTAAGCTCTTTCTTATTGGGCTATTGTAAATCTCTAATCCTTCCTCAAGAGGTGTTGCATCCTTTAGTCCATGTTATAGTTAAATTGGTGCCCATGGTTCTTTTTCTAAGCTTTATTTTCAAAGGAATGTAGGTTGCGTTTTCACATAAATGTGTGTCGACCATTGGGGTAAAACACATTGATATAGTGAAATAAAGGTCGATGCCACCTAAATATATATGTGTATAGACAAACTTTAGGAGTCTTTCTAAATGGTTCGAAACTAGATAACTACGATACAATCTTAGAGGGGTGTGAAAGGATCAAAAGAATTTATTTGATTAGGAATAATCTTCATATTTGTTTCTAATATTTTTGTGCTAAAACAAGCATAAAGAAAGATATAATTAAAGGTGGGGAAATTAAAGTGGATACATTTCATTTCTTTAAATCGAGATAAATAAACTTTAATAAGTATAAGCACAAAAATTCAAGACAACATAAAAATTGTGTTACATAAAAATATTCACGATAAAACAATATAAATACATGTTATAACTTTTGTACAATGTTGCTATTATAAATAAAAGGATAGCATAAAATTTGAAATCACTAAGTATAAATGGGTTACACTATTTGTGAGGTTATGATTTTTCCAACCACCATTTTCTACTAAAGTTTATTTCTGGAAAAAAGTGTTTATAAAGTAATTAATGCCATCCTATGATATTGAAATTTATATTTAAAGGTAATCTAAAATCTAATAATATCACATGTGTGTTCATTGCCTATGTGTTTTTTTGGTTGTCAATTTAAAACAATTTTTACTAGCACAACCACATTAGAAAATGTGGTTGATATACACAAGCCAACATTATTTTTATATACCAATTGGCATATAAAAGGTGGAAAATGTTGTCGATCGATATATATCAACCAAATTTACTAATGTGGTTGTGCTATTAGACTACTGACATGTTTGGGGTAGATTTGTAGACTATGATTGACTATGGCTCATGTTGGTTGACTATAGTTAAAAATGGATGTCAAGAGTTGAGCATGGTTGAAAATGGTCAACTAATTACAAATTAAAAACAAAAATATATTGCAATTGGACCCCCTAAAAATTAACTAATTACAAATAAAAATAAATTGCAAATGGACCCCCTAAAAATTAGAGTGAAATATACATGCCTCCATTTTTACCCCCAAGTCAAATTGTGTAAGATAAATAAGCCTTCCCAACTCGGTTAACTTGTACAAGATGTCATGTGATGTGGAAATACAATTTACTTCTAATTTAATGAAGCGTAAAATATATTAGTATCCCTTTTGGTACCATTTAAATATTTCTTGTTGCCATTTTCAACACTCCATCTCAGCAAGAAATGAATTTAACTCCATCCCAGTCTGGTACCCCCTAAAAATTAACTAATTACAAATAAAAATAAATTTCAATTGGAACCCCTAAAAATTAAAATGAAATCTACATGGCTCCATTTTAACCCCCAACTTGAATTGACCGAGATAAATAAGTCTTCCCAACTCAGTTAACTCATACAAGATGTCATGTGATGTGGAAATACAATTTACTTCTAATTTAATTAAGTGTAAATTATATTAGAATCCCTCTTGGTGCCATTTAAATATTTCTTGTTGTCATTTTCAACACTCCCTCTCAGCAAGAAATGATTTCAACTCCATCTCAGTCTGGTACCCCCTAAAAATTAACTAATTAAACATAAAAATAAACTTCAATTGGACCCCCTAAAAATTAGAGTGAAATCTACATCCCTCAATTTTGACCCCCAACTCGAATTGACTGAGATACATAAGTCTTGCCAACTCAGTTAACTCATACAAGATGTCATGTGATGTGGAGATACAATTTATTTCTAGTTTAATTAAGGGTAAACTATATTAGAATCCCTTTTGGTGCCATTTAAATATTTTTTGTTTTATATTTTCAACACTCCCTCTCAGCAAGAAATGAATTCAGCTCCATCCCGGTCCGGTACCCCTAAAAATTAACAAATTACAAATAAAAATAAATTGCAATTGAACCCCATAAAAATTAGAGTGAAATATACATGGCTCCATTTTGACTCCCAACTTGAATTGACTGAGATAAATAAGTCTTCCCAACTTGATTAACTCGTACAACGTGTCATGTGATGTGGAAATACAATTTACTTCTAATTTAACTAAGGGTGAATTATATTAGAATCCATTTTGGAGCCATTTAAATATTTCTTGTTGCAATTTTCAACACTCCCTCTCAGCAAGAAATCAATTCAACTCCATCCCGATCTGGTACCCCCTAAAAATTAACTAATTATAAATAAAAATAAATTGCAATTAAACCCCCTAAAAATTAGAGTGAAATCTACATGCCTCCATTTTCACCCCCAATTCGAATTGAATGAGATAAATAAGTCCTACCAACTCGGTTAACTCGTAAAAGATGTCATGTGATGTGGAAATACAATTTACTTCTAATTTAATTAAGCATAAATTATACTAGAATCCCTTTTGGTTCCATTTAAATATTTCTTGTTGCCATTTTCAACACTCCCTCTTAGTAAGAAATGAATTTAACTCCATCCCGGTCTGGTACCTTTGAAATGTTATGGATGCAATATTTATCTCCAATTTTGTTGCTACTACAATTTCTGAAACTGAGAAGCATCCAAAGTGAATCATTATGATTCATTTGTCACCAAATTCTATGACTTATACTAGTTACTGCACTATCTACTGAAAACTCTACGCTGCTGCTGACTCTACACTATGCCATTTTAAATTGTGCTATGCACTCCCTAGTATCTGACTGCTGATAGTCTCCGTATCTATCACAATGACATATGGCTACATCAACCACCATGGATCCATCCTTCTACTGTGTATTGTGGGATCCCAAACCAAGGTAATGATTCATGAGACAAAAATCTCATTGGACCCTTCCCAAATTTATGCACTCAATGAGGCAAGGGATGTTAATATATGGATTGTAGGAATTAATGGAAATTAGAAGAGAAAAATTAATAATAA
This sequence comes from Pinus albicaulis, assembly GCA_034641835.2. Classification (NCBI taxonomy): domain Eukaryota; kingdom Viridiplantae; phylum Streptophyta; class Pinopsida; order Pinales; family Pinaceae; genus Pinus; species Pinus albicaulis. Next base: position 1,665,731,266 of record CM076578.1, on the reverse strand, counting down.
ATGTGATCAGTTGTAAGTGAAGATTGGGTTTATCGCGATCTTTCCAATTGATATTATTAAGATGTTTATTTTTTTATTTTGAGAGTTTCACAAATGATCGAAGTGGAGTAAAAGGGGGTTGAGGAAATAAGTTTGGTTGGGTTTTTAGCACCACTATCGCTTTACTTTGTGAAACATTTACTATTTTAGACATTCAAATATTATTGGATTTAGTGGCAAGGGAATTACGAGATGATGTAATTAATTTATTATTATTTGAATTAATAAATTAATTTCTTGGAAATATTCAGGTAGTTTAGAAAACTTCTTGGGCACATAGGAAAAAAGTTGTCAAATCCACATGATGAACCTACCCCAAGATTCTCCTGAAAATATCTAAAAGAAAAATAGAAGAACTTAAATTAACATAATGAGAGAGAAATATTATGTTAATCACTGAGTTGGAGAGAAATACTTAGTGGGTGAAATAAAGCTAACCAAAAAGAAAGTATCTTTTTTGAAAACAAAAATTAAAACAAAAAGGCCGAAAAAAAAGTTCGTAGACCTTAAAAGCAAGAAGTTGCTAAAAAAATAAAAGAGAAAGATTTTTGAGAACTTATCTAGGAGTACGTGTAGACACAGTTCATGGTCGAGAGGAACATTTGGTTAGCAGGAAAAACAATTAGTATCATGTTTATATTTATTTATCGATTCTGAATGATAAATGTTAAAAAATGGTATAACTAATGATAGGGTTGTGTTCTGCATGAATAGTATATTCCCTAAATAGGTTACTCATTACTGTATCTAATTTTTGGTTATGAATACATGAAGAACATGTTATATAAATCCTTGATTATATAGGAATTTCTTTACACCTGCAAGTCCATAAATTTGACGATAAATCTCTTTTCCATAGGAATTAGAAAGAAAAGAACCAGCATTGAAAATATTATATGCGTGAATTTATATAAAATGTTATTTTGAATGCACACAATAGACTATGAATTTAATACAGTACCCATCGGTACTAAAATAGAAAAGAGCATGTGGGCATGCATGGTCGTGTTAGATTCATTTTCAGTCAAAGTTTATATGTGATGAGAGAGGAATTGATCCAGCGGAATTGATCCATTTAAGTTGCTGAATGTATCAATAGTAAAAATTAAGAGAACTATGCATTAGTTAATAGAAGAAGAATATTAAAGAAGTTGATATAAAGCAGTATAAGAGTTTGTTTTTTTCTATTATTGTTAAATGAAGTATTTAACAATTGCTGAGGGAGTGGTTAAGGAAGTGTGAAGATTTAAATTATTAAGTTATTTTTATGATAAATTTTATATTGGTTTAAAATTTCAGGAATAGTAGAATATATATATATATATATATCTAAGTTTTTGGTATTTGTATTTGTTTTTTTTTAATAATAGATTATACTAGCTCTTTTAATATTTATGGTGTAAAACGTCTCTATTTGAAAACAACTTCCATAAAGTGCTAATTGTATCATTGTGTACCGTTGATTTTGATGTTAGATGATTGAAAAAATATCTACGTTAAAAGATTAAATATTGTTATTAATCAGTTACAGGAATAGATGCAGAAACACTGACTAGTCTTTCTTCTCTTCTCATTTGGCTTCCTATTCTTTTTCATGACAAGAAATCGAAACACAAAGAATGAAAAAAAGTTCTAGAATGGACAATCGATTTTCTTTCCACAATCCCTTCCCACATATGTATGGTCCAACGCCCTGTAGCAATTTAATGGTGTGCTTTGCGTATTATATGAATTCAGCAATTTAATTTATAAATGTTTTTCTTTCTATGGCAGATTTAAAGCTAAGATGGAGCGTACTGTGTGGACCCAACAACGTGATCACTTTCCCAGATGCTTCATGCGAAGATCCATCAAATTTTTGTGTTAGCAAACCATCTACGCAATCTTTAGTATGAGTGCCATATGATGAAATCCTTACAGTAGATACAAGATCGGATTGTTCAGAAATGGTTCTGGAGTAAGAAGGAAAGGTATCATTTAACACCTGATCCATAGTGGTATGCATTAGTTTATCATACTCAGTAGTATTATTATAATTTGATGAGGTTGATGAAAATGTAACACTATATGCTTCTTTAGAGATCAAACTGCATTGTTGTCTTTCATCTTGTTCCTCAGCACTGGAGTCATGTTTATCACACTTGACATTTACGGCAAAATCTACAAAGTGAATTTCAACCTCTTGCAATTTCTTGAAATTGCCTAGCCTTCCGTTTTTTCTATTACTTCTTCTGACTGTCCCTTTTTCATTCCACATTTCTCCATTATCAAAAGGATCATATTTTTCCCCACTATCTTCCATTAGATCGATACCATTTATAAAGTTTCTTTTCTCCCCATAATCTGCAGCCATGTTCTGTTGGTGTGAGAAATGTACATCTCGATAGGCACCTTGTCTAGAAAAGTATGCATCTGTACTTGTCATTGTTTTTGTATTAAAATTTGGAGCAGTGTTGCAGGCCTCTTGAGGGGCCAGAACTGTTTCACGGGTAGGAGAATATGGGAATCCATCCCCATAAGAGACAGAATCTAGCCCTGTCTCTTCAATCGACCTGGCTGAAGTCAGCGACCTGTAACGCAGATTTTCTCGCCTCAACCCTGTTTTCAAAGGTTGTGTAGTAGACCCTATATTCTTTAAAATGATATGTACGTTTGCTACACATAGCTCCCAATTTGGCTGACTATTTCTCGTCTTCAGTTCTTGGATCTACAGGGTGTGTATCGTAATATGGTAATCTGCAGGAAAAAGTCATATGCTGTTATCTATAAATTCATAGAGGATCGCATGGAAAAGAGAAACAAAAACAACGACACAAGTGATGATCGAAAGAAGGATCTCTTGGACATTTTGCTGGACATGAGAAATGATGAATTTACTCTCCCTGACATCAGGGTCTACTTAAGTATAAGTCTTTCACTATATCTTATGGCTATTATGCTACCCACATAAACTCTGTCGAATTGCGAAAATAATAGTAAACAGACTCTGATGTCTATTTGCAGGATATCTTTGTGGCTGGAAGTGATATGACCGCGAAGACAATAGAGTGGGCGATGGTAGAACTCATTCGCAATCCTGAAAAATTGAAACGAGCCCAAGCCGAGCTGGAAGAGGTTATTGGTCTCGACCTTAGGATGGAAGAAAGTAATACTGAGCGTCTCCCTTATCTCCACGCAGTGATGATAGAAGTGTTCTGATTGCACCCGACAGGTCCTCTGCTCGTCCCACACAATGCGAATAATGATTTTGTGATCGGGGGTTTCGTGATACCCAATCACAGCCGAGTCATGGTGAACGTTTGGGGTATGGGAACGGACCCTTAGATCTGGAAAGAGCCATTAAATTTCATGCCTGAGAGATTTCTTGATGATGAGATGTGTAGTCATGTGGATTATGGAGGAAAACACTTCGAGCTGATACCATTCGGAGCAGGGACCAAAATGTGCGTGGGGCTTGCATTGGCAAGTCAGATGGTTCACTTGACGTTGGGGGTCAGTTATTAACTCATTTGAGTGGGCACCTCCGAAGGGGACGCGTGCAGAGCAGTTAGATATGAGCGACAAGTTTGGACTGGTGCTCCATAAGGCCGTGCCCTTGGAGGCAATTTCCACGCCACAACTACCCATCTCATTTGTATTAGAATTTTGATATTGACTAATCATTATTTATGTGTGGTGCTTGCTTTTAGAATCGTGAATTAAAGTAATATGGCATGCTCTTTCTGCTCAACAAATAAATTTATACAAACTTTAAGAACTTTGAATTAAAGTGCTCTTTCCACTCAACAAATAAATTTAATATTCGCATATTATGGTTTTTTAGGTCATTAAATTTTAGGGAACTTTTCTGCCCTTTTTGGGGCCAGATCAATTTTAGTAGTTGCATTATAAATATTGGAATTCTGGCAATCATATTATGATTATTTATTGAGAATTTTAATGTGGATTTTTTTTTTGGTTTCAGAAATAAGTTATTTTTATTTTAATGATAATTTTTTTTTTTAGAATTCTAAGAAACTCGGGTATAGTGTTTTAATTCTTAAAATATAATTTAGGTGTACTTATCATGTGATCCTTGCGAGGGAAATTGTTGGATTTTGTTTTTGGTTTTAAAAAAGAGTTAAATTTCTAAAGAAATTTTTTTATTTGAGTTATTTTATATCGAAGTATTGTATGTAAAAATGTAAAAATTGTATTAATGTAGGTGGTTGTAATGAAATTCTGTGGGAAAATAACTAAATTGTGTGGGAAAAAAATGATATTAATGTAGGTAATGTAGGTAGTTGTAACGAAATTGAGTGGGTAAAGATGGAATTCTATTATCTATAATTTTATTAAGTATATTTTATATTGAGTGGGAAAGATGGAATTCTATTATCTATTGTTTCATTAATTATATTTTATATTGAGTGGGCAAAGATGGAATACTATTATCTATAGTTCCATTAAGTATATTTTATATTAGGGTAATTCATATTTATATGTTAAATATTCAATTAAATCACATAACATATCACACTTTCTTTTTCCTCTATACTATTTCCTATGTTACTACTTTACAGTGTTTCCTTTGCAACATATGGTGCAATTGCTAGTTCTACCAACAAAGATAATAAATATTACATGTATGCATACAAAAAATTATCTATTAAGTTAGTTGTTTACATTTGGCTAACAAAAATTTATTCGTTAAAGAATTATTTTAGTTATAATGTAATTATTAGATTTGTGTTCTGCACTATTAAAAAAATATGGAAAAAATAGGAACTCTATTTTGGAGAAATTTCTCGATTGAAGTGGAAGAATATATGTTGAGCATATAGTGAAAGTGGTATGTTAAAAACATGTATTCAAATATCATAAAATTTTATAAACTCAATAATTTAGAGAATCTTTCTTTTCGAGATATTGTTGGAAATGGTTATAATGAAACAACGGGTGGGTAGGGACATGAGATATTGTTGGAAATGGTTATAAAAAAATAACATACGGGTAGGGACATGGATGAAACCTCTTCGTTACAATCTTGTGTTTCCACATAAGTCTATGTCAAATTTAAAATATACTATGGAATAATAGAAAAGAACAAATATCTCTGTAATATGGGACTGAAATAATTTATTCCAAGAATTTGAGTATCTAACATCTTGATTTGAGTTGCTATGTTATTTTAACTGATACATTTAAAGTTGTTTAAGTTAAATTGGCTTAATGTGTATATTAAGAAAATTTTTGAACAAAAGTTTAATTTATATATTTTTTATAAAAATCAATTATGGAGCGGTCTCCATAAAATGATGGTTAAGTGTTTATTTATCAGAGTGGTTAGATGAAACTAAGTTACCTCACCATTACCTCTCCTTTGGGAATAAAAAGTAAACCTTGATGACGAAAATGGGTTCTCTGAAAAAGGAAAAAGACAAAATGATAGTTGTAAGGAGGCGTTTCCAAAGCTGGTTGGAGCCAGTGGAATTCTGATAAAAATCCTGGAAAATAAGAAGAGACTGGACGAGGGTCTTGAGGTCTCTCTTTCTAGAGTAAACTGTTAAGAAATCTCACTATGAGGAGGAGCACGGGGGGAACAGAGGGCGTAATAGCCTCTCTCATGGATGGGAGGATACCATTAGCTCTGCTTATTGAAGTAGGTACTGATAATTTGAAAAGAAATAGTCTTAAGTATTCTTCTTTTTATTTTCATTGAAAGTATTTATTCTGGAAAGGTATCTGTATGATGTGAATGGGAATGTGCTAACCCTGTAAGAATTTAATTAATATCACAGTAGTAAGTAGAACATATTTATTGTAGTTTTTTATGTTAAATTATATTTTTTTATAATTTTAAGATGATGGTTTAGTAAACTAGCCTAAAATATGACTGAGGATGTAACAGTCTAACGGAACATTCAGTTCTATTCGGAGTAAGAGAAAATACCCCAGGCAATGCAATATTCTTGTGAAGTAATAAAATATACACGGACTGAGGGTTTTTGGGAAGAACCCTCTTTAAAATAGGTGGTCCAGACACCTGGGGTTTATTAAAAGTAAGAAATAATATATGTTTTAAATAAATAAGAGAGAACTAAGTAGGATCTAACCTTATTGTGTAAAAACATATTACCTTTACAGTAAATGAAATGAAAAATTTGTAAAAGATTAAACTGTGTAGAGAAAATTATTTTGACATATTAAGAAAAGAAAAAAAAAATATGGGACAATACGTTAGGGACTTCTCCCTTGAAAACGAATAATCCTTTCACAAGTTATATTCACAACAAGAATTATGAGAAAATAAAATGAATAGCTATAAAATAGTCTACAAGAATGATTACTCCTTAAATCCGTAAAGGAATTACAAAAATAACTTCAATCTACCCTCGTAAGGGTAAATCTATATTATAGAAAAATATAGAGAAAAATACATTAATAAAGTTGCATGCATGGCAGAGAGTCTTCTCTAGCTTAAACAAATTCTTCTGTGAACAAGTTCAGATAAAAGACTAAATGTAAGTTAAGCCTTAGAAAAAACCCATGATAATTAAGAGTTTATAGAAGGCTAAGCGCAAAACTAGAAAAGAGAGTAATAAATGATGCAGTAACGAGAATGAATTTCCAAAATTTTAGTATGGAGTTAACCTCTAATCCTCTGTGTAGTTCATAAAAATACCAATAAACAGTTAAGTAAAAAAAACTTCGCTGAGAGCCTCAGGGAACTTAGAGGAGTAACCAAGAATACTTATAGTCTCTGAAAAAGTTGTGAACAGCTCATGACGAGGTAGAGAAGGGGTACATGTAGCTATAGTGAGGAAATTCATGTAAGGAAGGGTTGTAAGCTACAGTTATCAACAAGTAAAGTAGGGTGGGAATGTAACATCCTCAGCATAAAAAAAAAAAAAACTAAAAACATTAAAATATTGAAAGGAAATCAAATAATAATTGTGTAAATAACTGAGAAGAAGGAAAAAGAAGGTGGGCTTACCTCTTCTACATGTGCACGATAAAACTGTGAAACAAAAAAATAAAACCGAGGTCAAAATAATTCTTATTTATAGAAGTTATTAAATGTAGGTTTAAGCCATCGAACACGTTCACCAAAAGAATATTTACCTGAAGTCAAAATTGTGGAGTGTGAGCAAGTGTCTCCGGTTGAAGTAGAACCATGGACACTGAACAAGATTCATTATGGTGACAAAGCGAGAGCGAGGAAAAACCAAATATTGAAATATGTAAGTTGAAAATGAAGTAACAACCCTTATGTGGAGAAGGGACAACTATACGAAAATACCGAACATAGCATAACCGAGTGACATTATAGCGCAATCAAGAAGGATTGAAAAGGGTGGATACCTCATCGTCGTACAAAGTGGTCAGAAGAATAGCCATGGAAGAGGAAGAGTTGTAGAGCCAATAGAGGAGCAGCACAAATGAGGAAGTTAGGGTTTGCGAGGGGTAGGGTTACACCCTAACCACCTCCAGACCAACCTCAACCGTCAATAAAAACAAAATATCCAAGGGTTTTGTAATTCCCATTTGCCAAACTGTATATTAATCATTAAAAACCATCATTAAAATTGAATCAATAGATGTACCATGTGGGATTTACATTGGTGACGAATGAGGCGGCCGGATGGCAGGATGATTAATAAAAAAATCAATGCAGAAATAAAATCCCAAGTACTATCAGATAATCAACATAGAATATAAAATTATAATTTCCAATTTCAATGTAAAAATCTGATTCTAAATCATGGTGGAATTAATATGGTTGACATTTTATATAGTTTTGGAATTGCTATGTATTCATTTATGTATTGCAAAGGAACTTGTTATAAAGAATCATTCCGTAAGCATAGATAGTTAGTATGAGCTCATACACATGGCTTATCCCAAGTGGGTAAAAAATTACATTAACACTCAATTATATCTATGTAACATGTTCTTAAGGGAATTTTATAATACTAATGCTTATATAGATATGATTTGGATTAGTTTCAAGAATAACTTAAAATAATAGTTAGGAGATAAAATATTTTTTGTTTTAATGTGTTGTAAATATGTTTCTAACGTTTGATGAGTAAACCTTATAGGTGGTATCAGAGTAGCGTTCACATGCCGGGGCCCAGTTGTGTCACCTAAATAACAAATTAATGTGTAAACTGTGCACAGAAATAGGAATAAGAGATTGATAGAATACAATGAGGAGAGGTTAGATACACTAGACTCCCAAGATTACAGGGGAAGCACATCGGTGGACTAACCCAAGAATAAATCTAGAAATGTGGGTGCAGCTAAGTGTGGACCAACATCAACAAACCAACAAAATACTTGAGGAATAACAATTATGGACCAGTAGATTACTGAGTATTGTACAACAGTTGCAAGAGGAGATGGTTTGGGTGAGAAGTGATAGTGAGAAATTGATGCAAGAACAATAAAGAATCCTTAAAAGTATTTATGATAAATAAAATCCAGGAACAACTCAGCCCAGCCCTGAAGGAAATGCTCAGGGAGAAGGAAAAAAACGACAACAAACTAATGATAAACCTGAAACTAGCCACACCCATCAGAGTAATAAGAACTGGAGTTATAATTAAGCCAAGTAGGGAAATGTCTCAGATCAGCAGAAACTGAAGAAACAGAAAGTGGAATTGCATAGTGAATTCTAAAAAATCAAACTACCCACATTCGATGGAGAGGTAGAAGAGGTAGCAGAGGCATGGATAATTAAAATGAATAAATACTATCATGTTTATGAATATGATAGTAAACTGAAAGCTCGCTTGGTTATCTATCAACTAAGGGGAAAACCCACCTAATGGTGGGAGGAAGTAAAAAACGTACGAGGAATCGAAGACCATAATATGACATGGCATGAATTCCAGCATTATTTTAAGGATAAATATTTAACTAATAATTGTTATGATGAAAAATCTCGATAATTTCACGATTTTATATTGGGACAACTTATAATGGACAAATTCATTCCAAAATTCACTTCCCTATTAAGATATATACCATACCTAAAAGATGAAAAATAGTTAGGTCCCTATATTACTAGTATAGTCCCTTATTGTTGCTAGTATAACCCCCTTATTGTTATTGTTGTACCCTTGTAACCCCAATATTTTTATTATTGTGCCCTTACATTATTATTGTTAGGTCAGCTAGGATTATATTATGACCCCATGGAATCCTATATATAGAAAGAGGTTTTGTCATTTGTATCATCCAAGAATTGTTCATTTATGTAATGTAAATGACACTTCTCACTCAAAGTGGCTTATTTATAAATCATTTATCTCTCTTTCCTTTTATTTTTGGAGCTGGTTTCATAACATTTCCTATCATAGCTTTGAATTCTAGGGTTTCGCTGCTCCAGACAAGCCATTGTGGCATGTTCGCTATAACGGTTTTACTACAAAGGTTCAAAAGATGAAATTCTTACAGAGGGAAGTCGAAATCTTGAGGAACGTCTTACAAATATGTCAGATATTTGTTCACAATATTTTCAAAGATATGATCTGTGGAAGTTAGGGTTTTTTCAGGCTCCCGAATTTCACCTAAACAGGTTATCATGGAATTTTCTCTATAACTTGTTTTCTACAAAGGTTGCAGAGCTGAAATGTTTACAGAGAAAAGAAGAAAGCCCGACGAACATCTTGTAAAAAATTGAGATCTTGGTTTGCAATAATTTTGGAGATATTATTTGTTTTCTCAGGCTCTCGAATTTCATCTCAAAGAGGCAACTGTGGGAAAATCGTCATAACTCTCTCTCTGAGCATCAGATTGAAATTATGTAAAAAGTTCCCGCAATTAAATAGACTGTAGTTTCTTGTGTATCAATTTCAGAGCCGAAGGAAGAAACAATGATATGTGGCTCATCGTATAAGTTCACTCTACTTAACGAGTCCATAATTAGGTCATTGTGGGAGATTGGGCATATCATTTCCTTGAAGAATCCAAATTAGGTCACACCCATGGCATTCGAAAGGAGATTTAGAAAGATACTACAAGGGCCAATTTCAGATATTAAGGATTCGAAATCATAGAGATAATTCAGTTTAAATATCCAACTCCTCAAAAGCAAGAAAAAGGCTTGTATTTTTTTTCTTCGAATTGCATAAGTCTTGTGTGAAAATTGAGTTTGAATTGATTCTAAGGGCATATTGAAGCATAGTTATCAGTATTGGGCTCTAAAATGATACCTAAAAAGAATTCAACACCCATTAAGCCTTCATAAGGCTCTAATTATGAAGAAGCACAACATGACATATCAAAATTACAAGACCAAGTGCACCAAATTTCGCTCTCGCAAAGAGCAACAAAAGATGAAATGGAAGATTTGAAGAAAGGCGTAGAAGATAAGATGGATGTTTTGAAGAAATTTGTGGAAGCTAAGATGGATGGTTTGAATAATGGCATGGAAGCTATTATGGATGGCATGGAAGCCAGAATGGAAGCTAAGATGGATGACATGGAAGCTAAGATCGATGAAAAAATGAAAGACAACATGGAAGACATGAATAATGATATAAAAGTAGACATGGAAGGTTTAATGACATGGTTAATACAATAAATGATTCCTAATGCAGAAAGATAGTAGAGAAAACTCATGATGAGAACAAAATAAATGTTAATCATGATTTCATAAACTTTAATGTTGGATTGAAGAACAACCATATTCCAAAGATGGATATGAGGAAGTTTGATGGCAAGGATCCCGTAACATGGATATTGCATATGGAGCAATATTTTGATCTGAATAATGTGCAAAACACACAAAAGGTACGCATTGCAACTTTAAATTTAGAGAAAAATGCATCTGTATGATATCGATGCCTTTGCTCCCGTAAAAAAATTGTCACTTGGTCAATTTATATGGAGGAAATGATAGCACATTATGAGGATACAAAGAGAAACACCTTCTTTAGCCAATTGATAAATCTAAAACAAAAGGTTTTGGTGGTGGAGCACATTGAGGACTTCCAAAAATTGAATGTGAGGGTAACTGATATTCCAGAGGAACACGAGATTGATTTCTTCATAGGGACTTTAAAGGATAACATCCAACATGAAGTTCACGTTTGGGAACCTAATTCATTGGAAAAGGCATTCAGGTTGGCAAGAAAAATTGAATGTAAAATTATGGCAAAAAGGAAGCCTACCACTCTCATTTAGAATTCCATAACCTACAATGTTGACACTATAACAATTGGAAGAAAAAAAGAGAAAAAGGGCCTTGCTATAGTTGTGATAGGAAATACACTAAAGGTTATAAGTGTTTTGAGAAGAAATTATTTTACATATATTATGAAGAGGAGGAAGAAAATGAACAAGAAACTTCAAAAGAAGAGGATATACACCAGGAACTAACCCTAGAAGAAGAAGAAATGAGTCTGATCATATTGTGTAATGCATTAGCATGAATTAGCACTCCTCAAACTCTCAAGCTAGAAGGACATGTCAAGAAGAAAAAATTAATAGTGTTTATTGATTCGGGTAGTACCCATATTTTTATTCATTGTAAGGTGGCCAAGGAATTGAATTTTTTCCTATACCCAACACCAGAATGTCAAGTGATGGTTGCAAATGGAGGTACTATAAATTTCTCTAGAAAATTCCATAATATCAATCTAACCATGGGGTAATATGTATTTAATATTCCAATTCTTTCCATTCCAATGGGAGATGTTGATGTTGTACTAGGAGTACAACGGTTACAATCTTTGGGGATGGTAGGTTTTAATTTTCAAGAACTTTTCTTGATTTTTTTTTTAGAAGGAAAGGAAATCAAATTACGGAGTATCACAGGGAGTCCAAGAAAGATAATAAGCTCTAATTTCATGATAAATCTTATGAATAAATAACAGCGAGGCATAATCAAACAATTATTCTCACTAAAAGTTCCAACATCAAAATCGTCTATTTCTCCAAATCTCCAAAAAGTCTAGGATAATCATTCCAAGGTGTTTGAAACTCCCAAAGGACTCCCATCCCTTCGTGACCATGATCATGTTATTCATTTGATTCCAAGAAGTGTTCCTCTAAAAATCATGCCTTACATATAGCCTTATGTCCAAAAAATCGAAATTGAACGTTTGATTGCAGAAATGTTAAAGGCTAGTATAATTCAACCTAGTCAAAGTTCTTCCTCTTCTCTAGAAGTATTGGTGCATAGGAAGGATGGATCATGGTGCATGTGTCCGGATTATAGTGAGATCAATAAGCTCACTATTAAAGATAAATTTCCCATTCCTGTGATTGGTTTATTATTGGATGAATTACATGGAGTAATTTATTTTACCAAGTTGGATCTTCATTCAGGATATCATCAAATTAGAATGGACTGAAGATATTTTGAAAACAACATTTCGAACTCATGAGGGTCGTTATGAGTTTTTTCTCATGCCTTTTGGCCTTACCAATGCACCTTCTACATTTCAAGGGTTGATGAATTCCATTTTCAAACCCTTCCTTAGAAAATTTGTGCTAGTATTTTTTTATGACATACTAATCTACAACATGTCTTGGAAGGATCATGTTCAAGATGTTGACAGGGTGCTCAAACTATTGGAGGAGAAAAAAATATATGAAAATACATCCAAATGTTTCTTTGAAGTGCAAGAGGTGGAATATCTGGGTCATATTGTATCTCACGAGGGTGTTAAGGTAGACCCTAACAAAATTAAAGCCATTAAGGAATCAAAAGTTCCCACAACCATAAAGAATTTGCGAGAATTTCTCAGGTTAACAAGGTATTATCACAAGTTTTTTAAGAATTATTGGAGAATGGAAGAACCTCTAATAACATTATAGAAGAAAGATGCATTTCATGGAATCCTGAAGAAACTAAGGCCTTTGAACATATTAAAGAGGAAATGTGTGTAGCACTAGTCTTAGCTATGTCGGAATTCACAAAAACCTTTACCGTGGAATGTGATGCCTCAGCAAAATGGAATTGGTGTTGTTTTAATGCAAGAAGGAAGACCCATTTATTTTGATAGTCATCCAATCAAAGGATAGTATTTACAGAAAGCTATTTATGAGAATAAAATGTTGGAAATACTACATGCACTAAAGAAATGGCGACCTTACCTAATGGGAAGACACTTCAAGGTAAAAATGGATCATGATAGTCTTAAACACTTTTTGGAACAAAGAATATCTTCAGAACAGAAGAAAAAATGGGTCACAAAGATGTTGGGTTATGAATTTGAAATCATATAAAAAAAGGGAAGCTGAATTTTGTTGTAGATGCACTCTCAAGAAAGGATAAGAGGTGGAAGCATTGCTTTGTGCCATTTCTATTACCCAACTAGATTGGATAACTGAAGCAAGGGATGAATAGAAGAAGGATGAAGAAGTGTGGAAACTCATTCAAAAGTTGTAGAAATATCCTAGTACATCTGATACATTTATTTGGAAATGATCGCTTATGGTACAAATATCGCTTATATATTTGTAAGAATTCAAACTAAAAAAAAAAATATTTTGGAATTGCACACTTCTCCTTTATCAGGACACTTAGGATTTTTAAAAACTTACCACTAGATGAAGAAATATTTTTTTTTGGGATGCCCTTAAATCTTGTATTGAAAAGTTTGTGGTGGAATGTTTAGTTTTCCAGAAAAATAAAGTTGAGACAATTAAGACCCCAGGTCTTCTATAATATTTATCCATTCCAAGTGAACATTGGGATGATATTTAAATGGATTTTATCACAGGTTTACCTAAGTCTGAAGGAAAGAGTGTCATCATGCTGGTAGTTGATTGACTTACCATGTATGCACACTTTTGTGCATGGTCTCATCTATTTAAATCAAGTATAGTTGCTACTTCATTTATGGAAAGAATTCAAAAGCTACATGGAAACCCAAAGATTATTGTAAGTGACAGAGATCCCATTTTTACCGGAAGTTTTTCGACGGAATTATTTTCTTGTTTGGGTACTCAAATAGCTCATAGCTCATCTTATCATCCTTAATCCAATGGTCAAACTGAGATAGTGAATAAATGTTTGGAATTATATCTTTGTTTTTTTGTATTTGATAAGCAAACATAATGGGTCAAGTGGTTACCTCTTGCTGAATGGTGGTATAACACTTCCTTCCATACTGCAGTAAAAATGACCCCATTTATGACACTTTATGGATATCATCCACTATCCATCACATCTTCTTTAAGATAAAATTATAAGGTTCAAGAAGTGATCACATCGAGTAACAACAAGAAGTTCTCCAACGATTAAAGGATAACCTAAATTTGGCACAAAATCAACTGAAACAATGGGCATATCAACATCATAGTGGGAGAAATTTTGATGTAGGAGACTGGGTATTCTTACGACTACAACCATACAAAAAAATGACCCTCAAGAAAGCGAAGAAGGATAATAAATTATTGCCAAAGTATTATGGTCCTTACAATGTGTTGCAAAAGATTGGTACTATGTCATACAAATTGGAGCTTCTTGCTTCTTCATGAGTACATCCATTTTTCCATGTTTCATACTTAAACAAGGTTATAGGGGAGAAACTTCCAGCTCAAACAATATTTTGAAAACTTTATGAGGAAGGAAAAATCATATTGGAACCTGAAGCAGTCATGGAAACAAGAACTCGACAGTTACGAAATCGATCAATTTCATAGTATATCATCAAGTGGAAGAACTTACCCACTGAAGATTCTACATGGGAGGATGAGAATTTTATACAAAAGAACTTGGAGTTACTCAAGTGTCAAGGACAACACTTTTTTGAAGGAGAGGGGAATGCTAGGTCCCTATATTACTAATACAGTCCCTTATTGTTATTAGTATAACCCCCTTATTGTTATTGTTGTACCATTGTAACACCAATATTGTTATTATTGTGCCATTACATTATTATTTTTTGGTCGGTTAGGATTATATTGTGACCCCATGGACTCCTATATATAGAAGGAGGTTTTGTCATTTGTATCATCCAAGAATTGGTTATTTATGTAATGTAAAGGAGGTTCCCCCCTTGAAGTGGTTTATTTCTAAGGAGTTGATCTCTCTTTTCTTCTTTGGAGCTAGTTTCATAAAAAAAATAAAAAGTACAATGATTCCTGAGTAGTTCACCTTCTCATATAAAGGAAAGAATTCAGTTTGTAAATATAAGAACCATGGATGAGGCGATACGGAAGGCATGTATGTGCTACGAGCAGTCCAAGGTAAAAGGAGAAGCTCGAAGAAATTGGACGCAAAAGAAGGTACAGAAAAATAATTCCAATTTCAGAAGCAATAGATTTTGGCAATTATAAAAATACTGCTAGAAATCTAGCAAATAGTCAGCAAGGAAGAAATCATCAAAAGACTAGGTGGTCAACTGAAGAGTGACCCACATAAGCTTCAAGTAGACCCGACCATGGACTGAATCAAAATCCACCATTACGATGTTGGGGTTGTGGTGAAGCGCATTATTACAAGAACTTCCCTCACCGAGGAAAGAATGAGATAGCTGCTAATCTGCAAGAGGCATCTACAGTAGGGGACGTGTCGCAAAATATACGAAGGATAAATGCAATGCTTCAAGATTGGAAAGGAGGTTATCAACCAACCATGATTAAGTTAGAAGGCAAGTTGTACTCCCAAACTATTTCAATTTTGGTTGATCTTAGTGCCAATTTAAGTTATGTAAATTTGAGGATAGTAGAGAAGTCTAAATTATAGAGCCGGAAGTTTAAAAATCACCCGATCCAATGAGTGCTAAGTGGATGATCCAAAAATCATGAGAAATTAGTTAGTTACGACTACCTCTCATGGAAATGGTCATAGATGAATGAATTTCTTAATGCAGTTGAATCCCAAAAATAATATCTAATATAATGCACTGCGGAAGCCCGTCATACTTAAAATACAAAGAGTAAAGGGATCTCTACTTGAATGGTTCACGAGGCACAATAATTGCTAATGTTTTGAAAATGGGGTTGTAATGTCTCTTCCTTTCCACCTAAATTTTTTTCTTTTTTTCTAAGACTACCTCTGAAATTCAATTTTGTTCATTTATCATCCATAGATATTCAGAACTACCTTTGAAATCTTTTATTTAATATAATTCTATTAAACATGGTTTTTATGTTGAGTCAAATACTCAACATATATAATTTTATAACACTTATGGCTTTTTTTCTCTCATGACATTTCGTATGTCTCATTCTCATATATATATATATATATATATATATACTATACATATATTTCACATCCTTCCCCATATTTAAAATTTACCATATTTGTTCAAAACACTCTTTCAACCGTTAATGCTATATGGTTCCTTTCTCTTAACACCATATATCCCCATATATATATTTTTTGTTTTTTCTGGTCAATGGTAACACCTAATTTGATTCCTTTGACATCTTAACACGTTCCAATTGTCATGATATCATATAATGTTTTCTATGTATAATAAAGTTATAAAATGGTCCTTTTTCTACATGGAATCGTTATTTCTTCCTGACGATTTTATTATATCCTTGAACCATTCGATTCAACGCTTGCATGTAATTTTTTTTTCATACCAATCATGAATATACAACATACATCTAACTGGAATGAAACATTGGTTGGAGTAAGAGATATCAAATTGGTTTTACTTCTTGTGCTTCGTTGGCAAGTTCGAATTAATGTTTTCGTGACGTTGGTAATCAAATCGTATCTTCCATGGTAACTTGGTTTGATGGACCACTAGTGTTTTAAGTTGATTTGATCTCGTGACAGAGAACTCAAATTTGTTTTATACGCAAGGCCTTGATTTATATTTTTATATTTTGTAACATATATCCTTTAATTTATGATGATTGACCATATTATACGTTTGGGTACCTTGCATTAGATTTTATGGATTCACATTAAAGTTTTTAGGCGGTAAAAATTATAGTCTCGATTTCCCCAAACTGATCCTTGTCTACACCATCGATTAGTGGACCCATGGATGATTGAGATAATCCGAGACCAATTAGGGTTCTTGGATCAAGTCATATTTAACCTCTAAACTAGTTTGAGGATTATTATTTGGCCTTTCATTTTCATCGTTGCCTCCTGAAGATTGAGACATTGCTCACTCCGATGGGGCTATGAGCTATGCGTTCCAAGCCTTTCGGCGTTACGACTAATTTCTTATGATTCACTTCTAGGTACATACACTTTTTCGTTTCCATGGCTTGGTAGTGATAATTTGATTTCTGTGAGTGAACTCATGTATTCATTTTCCTCGGCGATATATACCTTCGATTCATTCGTTCACATGGTTTTGATTTTATATAAAGAATTTCATAAAACTCTTAAGCCTGTCGTGGCCTAGTTTATATGATTTCCATAGTTAAATGGGCTCTGTTGTATTTAATATTTAATCTCAGTCTCTGTATGTAGAGATATGCCCTTCTTGTAATGGGGAAGAGGTTGTTCCATTTATTTTTAATTAACGTAGTTAAACTCTCTTATTTCATTTAGAACCTCCTCTATAATTTTATTATCTAATGCTTGAATTGATTTCTAATAGGAGTATTTCGTGGGGTTTTCTGTGACCTTACTTATATGGTTTCGAGCCGAGTGGTGCCGAGCTCTAGGAGCCTCATTTCATGCGGAAATCTACACCATAGGTATACCCATCATCTCGAGTTTTATTTTTAACCATTTCTTCCATCGTTTCGCTTTGACTTCATGGTCTTCGGAATTTGTATTTATAACCCCTCAATCAATTTGTTCACAGCTCATTTGGGAACGAGGATTTCATCTTACGAGGTAATTTTTTTTTGTTATTGACCTGTGTTACAATTAGTACATCCTTCCTGTGAACTCTATTCTTAACCATTTATAATGTAATTCTTACTTCGTGCTTGTCTTATTTCAGGTAATCTCGAATCTTCTTCCAAGCTAATTCGAAATTGTATTTGGATGACCTGTCTTTCGTTTGAAGTTAACTTCGTTTCCCCATTTTAATTTTCAGGTCGGTATCGAAATTATCTTCGTCGGAGCATAACCAGTCTTTCGCATGTTTAGTTTATAACTCATCCTGACAATTCCAATCTTATTGTCATAGAATTATTAATTGTAATAATGGACTTTTTAACAGAGACTCAGTTTGATTATAAATCCTGATTATATATATTTAGGTTATAATGGTTTCTGTATATATATTATTGAACGGTATATTCTCGTTTACTTAGTTTAGTTTCAAAAGCATATATATATAGTTTCTGGTTCTTGTCAACAGATTTATGATAGACTCTGTTAATCCTCAGATCTCTATTTAATGTTAATATACATATCATATTTTCTCTCTGCTATAACTTCCTACTTTATTTTATACACTGGAATTGATAAATTTACCAGTCATAGCTTACCCTTCTGTTCTATCCGATTTGTAGTAATATATATATATATATAACTACTAAATGAGTTTACATAAATCTTTTTTTTTTTGCACAGTAACCTAGTAGCTGTGTATCAATAATTTGTATTATTATATGTATTTCTGCATGATTTCTTCTCTTCAAGATACAGGTTTTCAAACTATGGATATTATCTCATGTACCTCTTGTAGTTATGCGAACTCACTTTTCAGTCTATCTACTTACCCATATATATTTTAATACTCCAGAAAGTATAAATTCTCATTCTGTATCTTAGTTTTAGAATTGTCACATTTATTTACTTTATATTAGCAATAGGAGGCTCTGGATTTCTTAAAATAATTGGTATAAGATAGTCAATATTTCTAGTTCCTAGTAAGCACCTCTAACCAGAATTTATTAATGCTTTGCTAGTGTATCTCTGTTATCCCAAGAAGCTTAACATATGGGTTAAAACGTGAAGTCAAGTTACACTTTTGTGAGAATGTGTAAATTTTTTTTCCCAATACTCTGATCAACATTTTATAAAGTTCAAATTTAACTACAATAGTCTACCGAACTTTATTAAAGAGTTTGGATCAACTTTTGAGTCCGTTTAGATCGACGACACACAGACAGCCACAGCGAGTCGTAATACCAAGCCGAGGCGCCCGAAAATGGCGAACAGGGAGTTCACCATTCACAGAAAGTTCGTCGAACTTATGAAAACAGTCTTCGACGAACCATTTTTTGTGTTACAGACCTCGCGAATGTTACCGATTTCATTGTTCGTCGATTTTTGCCACCGCGGCCACGCCCGGTCGCTGGCGCTCCTCGGCCTCGAGCTCCGTTCGTGCTCCATGGCCGTCCGCGCCGGCTCTCGCCGTGCTCGCGTCCGGCGCCGAGCTCGCTCGCCCGTTACGTCCGGCGCTCAGCATAACAAGTTTTTGTTTTGTTGTTTTAAATATTTTATTTAAGTTTGACCACAAAAATATACAAGTTTATGCGTTATATTAGTTTTAAATTATGAAATAGTTATTTCCGATATTAGAAAGTTAGTTTTTTACTACAAATTTAATTTGGTGAATTGTGAGGAGTTCAATTTTTATTTTTTTCTTCAAGGAAAAAAATTCTCTTAGAGGCATTTCGTTCGTGCGCACACGTCCGTGCTTGGGCTCGTTTTCTCACATCCACGGCTCGTTTCCGCCTACGTCCGCTCTCGGTATATTTACGTCCAACGCGATTATGTTTAAGATTTTCACATCAAAAATGAAATCTCAATAAAACTCGAAATCGCCAATACCAATCTTCAAATATAGTGTTCTGGTATCTAAGCTATTACAAGAGACTAAAGACATTCATCAAGCGTAATGATGGTAATGTAAATTTTGTTTTGATAATCATAGTTACATTCACTTATTCTTATATTAGAGCAAAGTATGAGCCTAATCAATCATGGACCGTATTACTGTACAAGCTAAGAGTACCGTGGATATACCTAAGTTATATATGTTTATATAAAGATAACGTTGGAATACCATAGATACGTAATTATTATGGAAGCTATTTTTAGCATTACAATAAGTACCATAACCTTAGTTTAGACGAGATTGGTACTCATAGTTAAACATGTAAATCCGTCCATTGTCAAAATCGTCCACGGTAAAACCGTCCATAGTTTCATTACGTGTTTTTAAAATATACACCATTATGTTCTAATATTTCAACATTTTTTTCTATTTTTATTCTCTGGCTTGTAAATGAAAATGCGCATTTACCGTCAAACTGGTCAAAGAAAGATTTTGAAACCAGTCATGAGACTTCGACCCACAGCATTCTGTCAAACTGTCCAATGAAAACTGTCCATGAAAGTCAAAGAAAGATTTTGAAACCCGATGAGACTTCGACCCACTGCAATCTGTCAAAACTGTCCATTGTAAAACTGTCCATCGCCTTGAAGAAACCAGAAAAGAAAACATTTTGTAGTTCAAGGTCCTCATCTGCATAAACAGTGATTATGGATTAAAGTTTTTCTGCATAAACTTATATGAGTACTTTTATTCTCAGTTTGTGTGTATTCTTTTCTGCATAAACAGTGAACATGGATTAAAATTTTATATATTATATGAGTACGCCCAATATTCAGATTTCCTTTTACATGTTCTTGCTCAGCATATCCAGTGGTGTGCAGAGAACTGGATCTGTCCACAAAATGCTTCGTTTCAGTTTCTTTTAATCAATCTAAGCAAATACATAGTTGTTGTCCTGTGTGCATATCATGAAGCTACAGAAGAGTGAAAAAAAACCACTTACCATCTTTGTGAAGGGTCCAAAACTATGATACCGCCTTCTTCATATATATATATAATAAAAAATCAGCCAATAATGAGAAAACAGAGAAGAGTCAGTTTGTACCAGGGGCATAGCTGGAGAAGGCTGAACAACCCCTCTTTACATTCCTTGATTTCCCACTGGCCACTACCAATCTTTTTTCAAATCTGCTTCTTGGCTCCTATCTCTGTTTTGTGTGTATTCTTATATTTTTCTATTATATTATTTTCTATTTTTTATTCTCAATTTGTGTGTATTCTTTTCTTTGCCTTCACTCTTTTTGATCTTGATAAATCACAAATAAAAAATAAAATTGGTATTTATTTTTTGCGTAGACCATTTTAAATCTAACCCCAAGCTTATAAAGTTTTCAATTTTTTTATTTGAAAAAATTATTTGTTTTTGCATGCAACCATGTTGAAGTTTTTTGCAAGCAAATACATAAGCATTAGGCAAACACATACTTAGAGAATAAGAAAAAGAAACAACATCCTTTATCATTCTTAACTTTTTTTTTATATATGCATTAATTCAATAGGTTAAAATTTACTTTATTAAATTACAAGTAGTTCCTTTTTCATTAAATTGTTGCGGTTGTTGTTTCACCTTTTTTTTTGAAATTTTTTTATATGTTATAATTTTTTTCTATTTTTTTTTCATATGACTTTAATTTATAAAGTGACCTTATTGTAAACATGTTTCTCACTTATTTATAAAAGTGAGTCACTTGCATTAATACAAGTAACTAACTGTATATTTGTAAATGTGAGCTTATAAGGAAAGTTAGAGAAGAAATGATTTTTTTTTTTTTTTTTTGTGTAATTTAAATTTTTATTTTTATATATATGTTTATTTATTTTATAAATTTCTTTGTTTTAATTTTATATTTTTGGGTTTGTAAATTAACTCAATAGTCTCAATGTACAACCATCATTGCGTTGATCAACCTCCACTTCCCACATAGTACTTTTGTTCATTTTTATATATTTTTTCAAAATGGTATAATTTTGACATCCAGATTACATTTGTAGTGTCATTTTCATAAAACTAACCATTTATTTGAGAACTCCCCTTCACAACAATTAATTTTTTCTTTTGAAATAATCTTATTTGCATATTGTAATATGGCTAGTCTAGGTAATCTCCTACTTACGAATTAAAACTACTTTTCATGGAAATTATATATTGAGGATATACAAGAAGTAGGGACTTTACTAGGTTACCATGGAAATAAAATTATTCCTCTTAATTTCCCCCCTTGTCGCTTGTTCATAGTGATTTTTGTGATTCTCTTCCTTCTACTTATTTCTATAGCTTCAATTACTTAAATTTTATTGATAGATTCTCCAGAGACACCGAGATTTATTTTTTAAAACTTAAGAGTGAACTTTTTAGCTTACATGTTCTTGTAGAAAAACAATTAGGACATCAACTTTAGAAGTTAGGAGTATATAATGGAAGTGAATATGTTAACAAAAAAAATAGGCACTTTTATTACCAACTCTATTAAAATTGAAATACCCCTATTTTTCCTATTTGAATTAGGTCTCTAGGTCAGTATCGAAGTCTAGCCTAGGTGGCAGACCGTTGTAACAAAGATCTATTGGTAGCCTTTCATACATCTTCCACCAGCAAAATAACTTAAAACACAAAAAGAGTTATCCATTTGCAATATAAATTTGATCTTGAGTATTCATTTGTTTTCTTTGAGAGAGCCCTCTCTAACTAGAAGGGCTAACTTTCAGTCCAAAGTGATTTGAAATAGTTACATAAGGTTGACCAATGAACAACCCAATTGGTTCCAGCTTAGTGATAACATATTCTTCTCTCTTTTAGATAAGTTTTCAAAGGCTTGTGATCTAAAAATATTTATAGAAACTTCCAAGGATCTAACAAGGTTTCCTCCTTCCTTAGTGGTGAATGATACTTGGGATCTAATACCTCTTCCAGGAGGAAACCTTGTTAGATGTAAATTGGTGCATAGAACTAGGTGTTCATTAGATGGAAGTGTTGAAAGACATAACACTTATATAGTTGATAAAAGTTTCTCAACTAAAAGGGGTTGATTAGAATAAAACCTTTTCCCTTATAGAAAAAATTAATTCCCTTTTTACTGTTCTAGCCCTTATTATTTCATATAAATTGTAGGTCCATTAAATGAACATTAAATCCACCTTCTTGCATGGGGATTGCAAGAACAAATTTACTTGGAATAACCTCCTAAATATATTCAAAATGACTATATTTGTTTACCACCTGAAGAAATCTCTCTAGGACTTAAGTAAGATCCTCATGTTTGGAATGCTAAAATGAACAACTTTCTTCTTAATACTTACTTTTATATATGCAATTATAACTACAATGCCTATACCAAGAAAGTAGTAACCATGTCATAATAATTGTTCTTTATGTTGATGACTTTATACTCATTGGTTGTGACCCTAAATTTTTAGCCCATGTGAAATCTAGCCTTAAAAAGAAATTTGAAAATGGCAGGCTCGGGTACTGGAACCTCTACAAAGGTTCGACTTGAAAACATAGTTTTTCCTCAGGTTTCTCCACTGGTTATATGTCCAACTTGGATAACCTACAATTCAATATCCTTCTTTTCATTTTTTATATCCCCTTTTGGATAACCATAATATCTTGAAATGGAGCTAGCCAACTCAAATATAGTATTGCAAATCCCTGTCTAAGTTAGATGAGGATTACATATGGTCTTGAATGAGAATTTGGACTCTTTAGATATATATCTAAAGAGTCTAAAAGCTCATTCAAGACCATATGTAATACATAGCGTACTCATATAATATATAAAACTTTAATCCATGTGCTTAACCTTAACATTGACACAAATGGAATACAATTTTACTCATTGCTTTATAATAGAAAAATATGTAGATGAATATTCCCCACATATCCGAAGTCAAAAGGGATAGATTAAAAAGGGATGCTTCGGTCATCTATAAAAGATAAATTAAAGAAGCATGACATATTAAAAATTAATGTAAATTAGATATGTGTACCAATTATGTTCATATAACACAACAAATAGATGATTCAATACAAATGTCACATAGAAGTCATATTTATCTCATGGGCCTTCAATTTAAATTATATATCTAGCATAATACATTAAGCTATAGAAGATAAATCAAAGAAGCATTTGAATGTAAATTAAAAATGTGTAATAATTATGTCCTCATTTAATATGTACAATATGTTTGGTTGAATCCACATGAAAAACAAGACTCCCAACCATGAGAAGAGGAAATTGCATCCTATTTCTCCCCCCTAGCACAATTACTAGTACAGTTAGAATTTAACAACCCCAAATTGGATTTTACTCTCAGGTACTGGAACCTCTACAAAGGTTCGACCTGGAAACATAGGTTTTACTTAGGTTTCTCCACTGGTTCTATGTTCGACTTGGATAACCTACAACAACATCCTTATTTTCATTTTTTATATCCCCTCTTGGATAACCATAATATCTTGAAATGGGGTTAGCCAACTCAAATATAGTATTGCAAATCCCTGGCTAAGTTAGATGAGGATTACATATGGTCTTGAATGATCATTTGGACTCTTTAGATATGCGTACCAATTATGTTCATATAACACAATGTTGGAGAAAATGACTATTTATTTCATGTGTAATTAGATTAGTGATTTCATGTGTTAGGGTTGTGGATTCAGGCATTGAAACAACACACCATGATATTTCAAATTTAAAAATGAGGGTTTGAGTCCTAGGTAGCTTATAATCCTACTTGTTTTCAAAATAAGGATGCACTCCCATTTGATTCTCACGAATAGGTTGTAATCATGAGGCTCTCGCTCAAGAGTGGACCTTCGCAAAATCTTGTGACGTCTTGTCACAAACAAAACCATCAAACTGAAAACACATAATTTTTCTCCTTCAAAGAAAAAAAAATTCACATCATGTGAATATGTCCATGTACTCTTACATATTGGTGTACAAAACCATCAACCAAACACAAGTTGACAAAACATGCCTCTTCAAACAACCGACTCTTAAGTCAAATAATAGAGCTCATGTACAAATTTCCATATTTGTTGCATTTAAGTGTGTCTAACATAACTCTACTTTCAACATCTTGCTTCATGCAACATGCACCATACTTTGAATTTGCAAAGAAATTCATGAAACATCAAAATACATGCTAGGCCTTAATTGGATAAGAAATCTTTAACCATTTGTCAGCAAACCATTTCAATGGCGTTTCTTTTTCTTTCAACTATGTTGAATTTAGTTTTTAGTTATATTTTTAATGTTGGAGAAAATAACTATTTATTTCACGTGTAATTAGATTAGTGATTTCATGTGTTAGGGTTGTGGATTCAGGCATTGAAACAACACCATTATATTTCAAATTTAAAAATGATGGTTTGAATCCTAGGTAGCTTAGAATACTACTTGTTTTCAAAATAAGGATGCACTCCCATTTGATTCTCACGGATAGGTTGTAATCATGAGGCTCTCGCTCAAGAGTGGACCTTTGCAAAATCTTGTGACGTCTTATCACAAACAAAACCATCAAACTGAAAACACATCATTTTTCTCCTTCAAAGAAAAAAAAATTCACATCATGTGAATATGTCCATGTACTCTTACATATTGGTGTACAAAACCATCAACCAAACACAAGTTGACAAAACATGCCTCTTCAAACAACTGAATCTTAAGTCAAATAATAGAGCTCATGTACAAATTTCCATATTTGTTGCATTTAAGTGTTTCTAACATAACTCTACTTTCAACATCTTGCTTCATGCAACATGCACCATACTTTGAATTTGCAAAGAAATTCATGAAACATCAAAATACATGCTAGGCCTTAACTGGATAAGAAATCTAACCATCTGTCAGCAAACCATTTCAATGGCGCTTCTTTTTCTTTCAACTATGTTGAATTTAGTTTTTAGTTATATTTTTAATGTTGGAGAAAATAACTATTTATTTCATGTGTAATTATATTAGTGATTTCATGTGTTAGGGTTGTGGATTCATGCATTGAAACAACACCATTATATTTCAAATTTAAAAATGATGGTTTGAGTCCTAGGTAGCTTAGAATCCTACTTGTTTTCAAAATAAGGATGCACTCCCATTTGATTCTCACAGATAGGTTGTAATCATGAGGCTCTCGCTCAAGAGTGGACCTTCACAAAATCTTGTGACGTCTTGTCACAAACAAAACCATCAAACTGAAAACACATCATTTTTCTCCTTCAAAGAAAAAAATTTCACATCATGTGAATATCTCCATGTACTCTTACATATTGGTGTACAAAACCATCAACCAAACACAAGTCGACAAAACATGCCTCTTCAAACAACTGACTCTCAAGTCAAATAATAGCTCATGTACAAATTTCCATATTTGTTGCATTTAAGTGTGTCAACATAACTCTAATTTCAACATCTTGCTTCATGCAACATGCACCATACTTTGAATTTGCAAAGAAATTCATGAAACATCAACACCATCTGTCAGCAAACCATTTCAATGGCGCTTCTTTTAGTTGCACTTCATCATGTGAATCATCTTGACATTCATCAATTATGAAATCCTCTTTTCCATTCTTCTTTTCATTTTTTTATATCCCCTCTTGGATTTAACCATAATATCTTGAAATGGAGCTAGCCAACTCAAATATAGTATTGCAAATCCCTGGCTAAGTTAGATGAGGATTACATATGGTCTTGAATGAGCATTTGGACTCTTTAGATATGCGTACCAATTTTGTTCATATAACACAACAAATGGATGATTTAATTTACAAATGTCACATAAAAGTCATATTTATCTCATGGGCCTTCAACTTAAATTATATAATCGTTTGACCCCCAGAAATGTCATTCAATACCTCAAAATGACTCCAAAAGGTTTTAGACCTGAATTCTCCACCCCCCATTAAAATGACCCTACAAGTTGATTCTTTCAGTTTTTTCACTCTATAAGCATCAATGTACGATTATGCATGATGGAGAATCTCTAGCGCTTTTCCTTGTTAATATATTTAATAATCTCAATATTTATTTAAAAGTATCAATAGTATTTCGACCATGAGATTTGAACAATGTGATGTCGTCGAAATACTATTGATACTTTTAAATAAATATTGAGATTATTAAATATATTAACAAGGGAAAGCGCTAGATATTCTCCATCATGCATAATCGTACGTTGGATTTGGTGATAATTGTCTCCATATTTTGGCTTTCTGACCCAAAAAACATAATTATTTTACAAGGGAGGGAAGGAGGGATGATCACATTGACTTGCTTGATGACATGTCTATGAAGATTAACTACCTCAAGAACTATTTTTTTGCGTCTAGGGAAAGAGACACATTCCCATGTCTGAGCATGAAAACGTTATTTGATATTGTTAATGCCTCTAGTGTTTACTTCTACAAGTTCTATAGGCAGAGTCTGTAAAGGGCCAGGTAGCCTCTGGATCTCATCTTTTATGAAAGGTGACATATCTAGTAAATGCCCCCGCAGTCAATCTCTGGAATGGATCTAAATAGAAGTTCTTCATTTTAATATCCGTAAAACACAACAACTTTAAGGTAAACTATGTACATGTTCCATTCATCATGAACACAAACCTCACAAGCTTCCTTGGCTTTGGAGCATTTTCCATGTTTTCCATAACCAAGACCCAAATAATTAGGCCCTTCTTGAAGAACATTTGGCTCAACTATGCCTTGTACATGCTTGCCTTTAAAACCCTTTACTTTCATAGCTCACATTTTCATAAAAAATTTGGACCCTATTCCTCTAATGTCTCTCAAAAGCACGTACACATTCATTTTCAGAGGAAATTGAAGGTAGAAACCAATAGCTAATTCTTCTAACTAACCTTGACTAAAATGAGCTAAATTGTACTTTGATACGAACTTGATTTAAATTTTCCACCTCACATTAGGCACCAATGATTATAACTTTTAATGGGCTAGCATTGGTTTGTAATCATCATCTCAAAATGACCTAGTAGATGAAAAATTACCATGTTTGTAATCATCGTTTCACACCATATACATATGACCCTTCTACACATTATATGATTGAATTTATGGTAGGTCATCTCTTCTATCTAGACCATGATTGATTGTGACATTAGGTGAATAAAAGAAATTTGATAAGGAAGGGATCACTATAAGTTTGTCCTCCTCCACCCACTCTATATTCAGTGATTGCCTATTTTTTCTTTTCCAACATTTTATTTTGGAAATTCATTTTGGTAGTTAATTCTACTAATAGTCACAACACACCTGGAAGTCAAAGAAATTGTTATATATACACTACTAAACTCAATTAACATTGTTTGTTATTGGACTTTACAATAACAAACAACGTAGAGTTCATTAATGTAGTAGTGTATATGATAATTATATGTATAGTGGTGTGGCTATCGATAAAATTAGCTGCTAATGAATTTCGAGAATAGAAAGTTGGAAGTGGAAAATTGAGAAATCACTAGCTATGGGGCGGATGGAGGAGGACAAGCTAGAAACTATCTTCTGCTTATAAATTGTATTTTACTCACCTGTTGTCACAATCATTCATGTGATAGGTAGAGAGGATGACATTTCAAAAATTCATGCATATAATATGTAGAAGGGGTCATGTATGAGATGGTGTGAAGTGATGATGATTGACATGGTAAATTTTCATCTGCCAAGTCATTTTTTGATGATGATGACAAACCAATATTAGCCATTTTAAGGTTATAATCATTAACAAGAAATATGGGGAAGGAAATTCAAATGTCTCATCATGGAAATTATAAAAATTGTAAGGATGGGGTTATAAGCGTTATGGAAATTCTAAGTGCCAAATTCTAAGGAACAAGCCATATTTGCTTCTCAGAAAATTTATTTGATATATTCTTAAAAAACCAAGTACAAATTGTAGTAATCCTAGAATCATGCTTTACATAAGGTAAAATTGGGGAACTCATGACTTGTACTATAGATAAAAAAACATTTACCCTTACCAAAAAATATATGATAAAAATTGACAAACCACATAAGCTTAAGCTTAAGGGGATATAATCCTTCTTGCCTTCCATATAGATAATGAAAATGATTGTTCCAAGTCTCATGTTGCTTCTCATGTTATTTTATAAACCTTGATTGGAAAGAAAAATAGGAGGGCATAAATGTAAGAAATATAGAACATACTGGATTTAACAGCCCCAAACTGGATTTTACTCTGAGGTATTGATTTTTTGAAATCTATTTTGTGAATGTCGACCAATAGATATATATCATGGAGGATGAAAGATGAAGATCAGCCGAATCCCATATGGAGGCTCAGGGATCGGAGGATGTTCACGGTATTTGAATATAATCTTAAATCTACATACATGTGTGTACATATGGAATTGATTTTTTTATTAACTTTGTGAGTGAAATTAGTTGTTAATAAGTTTCATATTTTAATTTTTAGGAGGCAAGAGGAGAAGGGTATCTACTCCATCCATGGAGCATGGCCAAGGTTCAATCGGTCGAGGGACGAGTGGTAGCAGGTTGCGAGAAGGGGGTGATATTTATTCCCCCGAAGGCCAATCAACGGCCGCTGGTTCTCAACAGGGTCACTGTGGGTCTGGTTCTCAACAACGTCATTCTGGGGTTGGTTCTCAGCAGGGTCATGTTGGAGATGATGTTAACCAACAACATCAAGGTTGCCATCAATTTCAATATTTTTTCATTAAATTTGTACAGCTTTTTTTACACGTGTTTTTTCTAATATACAAAATTTTATATATATTGATGCAGAGGCTGAAAATGTTCGAGCTAGTGGTCAAAAAAGACGCAGGGCAGTGCGCTACATTGAAGAAGAAGGTTGTCAACCCAACACAACTTATTCGACTGAGATTACTGATATACCATGGGAAACGAACATGGCGGAATGCACCTTACAAAGGTGTCAAAGCCTTCATGCAAAATTGCAAAGAGACCTTGAGTCTTTGTCTCTACCTGCTGAGAGTAGACAAAGCCTAGAAATAGTTACACATTCATTGAGTGAAATGGTAAAAGTGTATAAAGACTTGGGGCCAACGACTGATTCGTTTGTACAAGTGATGAGAAAGAGAAAAGAAACAGTGATAGGTCCCAATAAATGGCAGGACATAAAAAAAAGAGTTTCAAGAGATGATGCTAAGTCAATGTTTAATTATAAGGAAGGGCCAAAAAGAAAAATGTTGAAGGTGCAGTATTTCAAGCACCCAGACAAAGCAAAATATTTGTATAGTCGACATCTTGCGGCCTTTGGAAGGCTTCCATGGAACGATGAGGTTCTCGTTTATTTTGCACAAATGTTTTATGCAGAATTTTTTTTGGGTATGAAACCCGACTACAATGACCTTCCTTCAGAATTTTTTGGCCCTGGGAGAGGTCGATTATGTCAACGTAAGGGCACTAAGCGAGATGTGGAGTTGCCTCGCCCTGAGCCGCCATTGGTGAGTCGACCGTTTTGAGTCGAAACCCTGCGATCAGAGATGGATGCGACTTCTCAAATAAGTCGTGAAGCAAGAGATGTTATGATCGACAATGTTCATAGCGAATTGAGTGGAGTCGATATTGGTTTAAATCGACAAAGAGCACATGAAAATGCACGTGCCAATTTTGTTTATTGTACAGATGAGGAGATTTACAACATGAATGTTGAAGATCTCCGAACATACGCAATAAATTGTCGCAATGGTCTGCAAGACCTAATTTTTCGTGAGGAAGAGGGCACCGGAACGGTATGTGTTAGTGACCTTAGGGTTTGAAATTATATTTACATATACATATGTACAATTTGTAATAAATGCATGTGTATGTACACATGTATACATTTATTTGTATGTGTACATTAATCTAACAAAAATGTATGATTATATGTTAAAACACCATTTGCAGTTCTCAGGCATGATGCGTGATGAAAATGTTAATATTACGTTCGGGACCTCTAGTTCAAACGATGCAGATGGGTCCGACCATCATGATATGTTGGCACATTTATGTTAGTGTTTTTTAAGTGACTCTAAAATAAATAATTGTTGCCACACATGTACATGTATGTATATATATAATTTGATAAAATGTTTTAACAGGTACCGATTCCGTCTGATGTTTTTGGGATGCCGGTACCTTCTTCTTCCTTAGGAGATATACCTTCTACTTCATTGGGAGATGTACAAGTATGGACAATTTTTCTCAAGTTCAAAATCTATGTTACCTCAAAAAGTTCCATTAAAAATTGAGATATATAGAGAGAGATCTATATTTTGAGTTATTTAAAATTTTTTGAATTTAGGTTCGTATAGAAGATTTTTTTAATCCGAGGACTCTAGCGACGGAGATAGGAACATCCACAGCATTTGAAGAAATTGTCTTTAGTTCTTTTTTTTAATATTATTGTTCAAATAAGTTTATATATGTACACGTGCATTTTCATTTGAAAGTTTTTAATTTATATAAATTATTTATGTATATATATATTTATATTTAACTGTACATGTATATTGTACAGGTTACTACTGCAGATGTTTCTATGGCAGAACCTGTTCATCAAATGGGGAGGCAACCTTACGAGGTATTGCGTGATTTTTTTGTTATATTTTGTTTTTTACGTGAAGTTCTAGATATATATATTCTCATTCATTTTTAAAACTTCAAATTTTAATGTTCATGTGCATTGTGTATGTAGGTGTCCTATTTACAGGATAGGGCGCTACCCGAGACCCAGACGCTAGAGCCTCCATTTGATGGACAAGATTTACAGTAGATTTGATTTGATTTCAAAATTTAGATGGTTTTAAAATTTGTTAAACTTGATACAGTTTGATACTCAAGTGAGATTTACAATTTTTGGACACATTTTATTACAGTAAGTTTTTTGGACATATTTTTGGACATGTTAAATGTTTTTGTTGGATAGTTGAATTATAATTGGCATGGCATGTGATATTTAATGTTAAATGTTTTTTATTTCATTACAGTATATGTTGATTTCTTATTTGATATAATTGCATGTATGATGGTACATTACTTGTAAAGTCATTGGATTAATAGTGTTCATTGATTTCAGCGTTCTTTGGATGGTTTTAGTACTTTTGGCATCTGAATGTGAAGTAATGTTGTCATCTGAATTACATTTGACATGTGATATTTAATGTTAAATGTTTTTGTTGGATAGTTGAATTATAATTGGCATGGCATGTGATATTTAATGTTAAATGTTTTTGTTGGATAGTTGAATTATAATTGGCATGGCATCTGAAGTTTTTAAAAACATGAATGATATAATGTGAACCTAAATTTGCACATGTGGTAAATTGAAATGTTACTTGTAACAAGACAATCCCCATTGATTTCATTACAGTATATGTTGATTTCTGATTTGATATAATTGCATGTATGATGGTACATTACTTGTAAAGTCATTGGATTAATAGTGTTCATTGATTTCAGTGTTCTTTGGATGGTTTTAGTACTTTTGGCATGTGAATGTGAAGTAATGTTTTCATCTGAATTACATTTGACATGTGATATTTAATGTTAAATGTTTTTGTTGGATAGTTGAATTATAATTGGCATGGCATGTGATATTTAATGTTAAATGTTTTTGCTGGATAGTTGAATTATAATTGGCATGGCATCTGTAGTTTTTAAAACTACATGAATGATAGAATGTGAACCTACATTTGCACATGTGGTAAATTGAAATGTTACTTGTAACAAGACAATCCCCATTGATTTCATTACAGTATATGTTGATTTCTGATTTGATATAATTGCATGTATGATGGTACATTACTTGTAAAGTCATTGGACTAATAGTGTTCATTGATTTCAGTGTTCTTTGGATGGTTTTAGTACTTTTGGCATGTGAATGTGAAGTAATGTTGTCATCTGAATTACATTTGACATGTGATATTTAATGTTAAATGTTTTTGTTCAGAAAATAGTTTAAGATTGATCACAAGAATTAAGAGAATGTCTCATCCCAACACCATAGAATGATCATCCATGTCAATGACTCTTAAGTCTATCTTTCCAAACCATGACCCTACTCTCACATGTGTGCCTTTCATGACACCAGTCACTGCTTTCATCCTCAAATTGACTGTCTTGAAGGCACTCAACTCTTTCTCGATGCTAGCCTTCCTCTTTCTAAGAGATGAAACTGCCTTTCGACTTAGGAAGCTATGGGTAGCCCCCGTGTCTATCAAAGAAGATAATTTTTTCCTATGTACGGTTGTAGACACGAATCTCAAGTCCAAGGAACATTCATCATCATTCCTCCTCCTTGTCTTGCGCCTTACTTCTGCAATCTTCTTCAACATTTCCTCTTCCAATATGTCTTTCGAACTAGCCCTTGGCTTAAAAGTGCTTTTCACATATCTCTTCTCATGAAGCTCCATAGAACAATCCAATCCTGGGTCTGCTTGAATTGGTTCAAGCTCTTTCCTTTTCGAATTTTGTCTAATTTCTCCAATACGACATACAATCCTCATAGTGTGGTCGTCTTCTTTTCCAAGTGTGCCAACACATGCATTTTCTTTCTTCAAACCAATAGGTTTCGGATCAAGAAAGTCCCTCTTGATCTTATCTTCCATGTTCTTGACTTTAGCATGCAACGTGGTGCTTCTTTCCTTCAAGTGAGCCCTTTCCATAAAGATTTCTTGAAGTCTTTGTTCACCTTGTCGTATCTCCATGTCATGCTTTTCAATTTCAGCAGTTTGTCCAGATAGTCCATCCTTGGAATTTCTTGGGTGAAAAACCAAGTAGGTTGAACCAAGTAGGTTAAATCTACATTTTGCATGTGATATTTAATGAACTTTAAATGTTTAATGTTTTAATTTTGCACAATATATAATCAAAAGGGTTTTAAAACTTAAAGTTTTGGATGGTTTCAATCTACAACTTAAATTTTTGGATGGTTTCAACCTACCTTTGCACATATGGTAAATTGAAATTATGTTCCTTGTAACAAGACAATCCCCATTGATTTCATTGTATATGTTGATTTCTAATTTGATATAATTGCATGTATGATGGTACATTACCTGTAAAGACATTGGATTAATAGTGTTCATTGATTTTAGTGTAAGCGCAAAAAAATATTGACAATGTAGAACGATTTTTGTGTTATAATAATTAAACCTAATAATATTGGAGAGCAAGAGAGATAAGGTATGGTGTTTACTACAAGAGTTCGAGCAAGTCATTTGGTGACAACTTTTACTGGAAACTTGAAACAAAGAGAATCTATCTTTGGCTAGGACATCATGTAAGATGCCTGACATAAACAGTAAAATTGTACTTGAAAGCTGAGATTCGGGCAAGTGGGGACAACCACTTGTTATCTCATCCCTTGGAGGCTAGGCCATATGGGGACCGAATCTGACCTTACAAAATAAAGTGAAATAATTTGTACCATATGGTCAGAGAACATATACAAGAACAATTAATATACAAGAACAATTAATTTCATTCTAGGATATATATATATATATATATATATATCCAATACATATAACATTTTTCATCAATGCACATGTATAAAAAAAACTACTTTCAGTTGATACTAGAGCATGTGCTTGTACTCAAACAATTTGTAACATGTGCAAATCACAAATAACATAAGCAGCTCAATTTTTAGTTGAGTACTGGAAGTTCTAAAACATATTTAATCCAAAGATAATAAATTGTTGGACACTTCACTCAAAAAAATTCTAATGGAATTCCATCTTCAATAATCCATTCATGATCGGATTTTGACATTTTCCATTTTTTAATTTTTGATTTTTTCTTTGATTGAACTTCTATCAACTTTATGCGTGCTGCACACACCAAGTGACTATATTGACAACTTATGGAATCAGGTTCATAGTCTTCAAAGTAAAGAAAGTCTCCACTTTGACGAATTTGTTTGAAAAAATAACCTTTCAGTATAATACACCCTCTGTCATACTGAAATCCGTGATCATTATAGTCTTGTAATAATTTCATTTTTCGTTCAGTGCAACGCATCAAATAATACTTCACATTTTCATCGTTGTCAATAGATGCAATTACAGCAAAAACATCTCCTGCACAATAAAATAAATATAACATTTAATTATGCATATTTAAATTTATTTCTAGATCTTTAAATCATTAGAAAGTAATTCAAATGTTACCTTCTCTAACAAGATCATAAACTCGATCACCATCGGATGATATTGTAGTTTCCTCTGAATCCATTTCTTCAAACATTTCAACAGACATTTTGCCCTTTGTATTTAGCTCTGTATGTTTCCAATCGTTCACATACATTTTGTTTTCACAAACGTCATTGGATTTTGTGTTGTCTATGCAAACATCACAAAAACAATAATATTTTCTTTTATCCAATGCAAACACATTTGTGGATGACTTTGTTTGAATTGAATGCAATTTTCGAGTCCCTTTTATTGTTCCAACGTCATTTCCAATTGATCTATTTACGTCTCCCATTCCAATATGCCAAAAAAACCTTTATATGGAAAATTAAAAAAAGAATTTGTAAATATGATACAATTAAAAATAATCATTGCATGATAATCATCAAAAAACAATTAAAAATAATCATTGCATGATAAATGTACAATGTTTAAAATTAGATTTCCAATATAAATTAAACTGAATGTACCTTTTCACTTCTCTTGATGGGTTAATCTCATGGCTTAGAGCATTGTTGCACCATTGAACAACTTCTTCAGCGTTCACAAGTCGGTGTGCAGAGTGGTTCATTTGATATCTTCGAAGTACTCATTTTATGCATGCTCCTACACCATCATGTTCTCCTTTTCCATGGCCAGTTTCAAAGAAATTCCAACAATGCTTAATGCATGTTTTCTTATGAAGACGACACAACCAAAAAAATGATCGTGCAGATTTGAATTGACCTGCGCATCCGTCTGACCATATCCAATGTTCATTGAATGTTATTCCATG
This sequence comes from Pinus albicaulis, assembly GCA_034641835.2. Lineage (NCBI taxonomy): Eukaryota > Viridiplantae > Streptophyta > Pinopsida > Pinales > Pinaceae > Pinus > Pinus albicaulis. Next base: position 1,665,695,533 of record CM076578.1, on the reverse strand, counting down.
ATTTTTCAATGAATCATAAATTTTTCCAAAACAATGTTGTACAAAACATGTATCATGTGTACGATTGTCACTGATATAAAAGTGATATTATTTAATGATATGTCGATTTTCACTCGTGCTTTCTATATGATCGACATTTTGTTCAGCATGTCTATATAGAATATGGACGAGCATGGAGACTTGGTCAGAATGATAGTATTCACTCTGAATTTCTTTTTTTGGAACAAATGTGTAGTTTTCTGCAAAATCAATCACTGACAAAATGGTCCCTGGTGGAAAAACTTCACGAGATTTTTTGAATTGCAAGTCTTGCCATCGAGCTCTATGGGAATTCTTGGTGTATTTGTAAATTTCTGCCTCAAACTTTCTCAAAAAATCTATCAGAAAAATTTCGTCTTCTCGTAATTCGATTCTTTTAACAGTATCTGCACCTTGAATCGATGTACCTATATATTCATATCTCTTCCATTTCAATTTCATGTTGGACAATGATTGATCATTTATATCAATACGATATTTGTTTTGAAATTTAGTCAAATTTCCACAATCATCGCATTTTTTACCACCAACACACTTCTTTTTGTAAAATAGTTCATCGCTTTCTCTTTCACATAGAATTTGAGAAATGAATTCATGAATAGTGGAAGGAGGAGGTGAATCCTTCCATAATGTTCTACCGAAATCGAGGAATGTGTCATAATATAACTCAAATTCCACATGATAACGGCAACAACAAGTGTCGTGTACGGTGATAGGTTTTACATACCATGGTTTTTGTTGAACAAAAGCACTGAGTGAAACATGAATTTGATGATTCTCTTCTTTGAATTTGTTGAATAACTCTATCTGAGTGGTTTCCAAGAGATGTTTTTCATGTTCTTCGTATTGATTTCGTGCTATTCTTCTTCGCATCACATGTCTTGCAGTTGGTGAAACACGCGAATTGTTCTTCCAATATTCATATATTATTTTTTTAACGTCTTCTCCAAGTCTATCTTTTTATGGTTGCCTACAAATAGCTCTCCAACAAGCGAGTTCATCATTTACATCTATTTGCAGTCGAAATTTTCGATGTTTGTGCAGAGTTTTTCGCAAGGTTCCCAGTGCTCGTGCCATAGATGTTATCATACGATTCTCTTGAGTACTTGGTGAAACCATTGCCATCTGTATTCCTCTATGTATATTTGAAACATCTTTATCTCTAGATCTCTTAATTAACTTTATAGCACTACTCATATTTTTTATTACCTCTTCTTTCATTTTTTTATCTTTGGTTGATTTTCGAATACCCAATAGTGTCGTCGCTTCTTTTAATTTCCTTGATGATAGGAGACCTTTCAACATTTGAGCTTGAACTGTCACCTGCTAATTTTTGAAATACTCTTCAAAAATTTTATGGACACGATATTGTATAAAATGGTCAGGTTTTTTATGTCCATATGTGTGAGTGTCGACATTTTCTAACTCCTCATTATCGATAGTGATTTCATCTGTACATATTCGAAAAAATAGTACATATTCAATAAATTACTAAATTAATAAATATGTCAATAAATATTAGGAAAATTTTAAATATATCAATAGATCATAATATTTACATTTACATACCCGCTTCAATTTCTTCTTGAGGTTGATTTTCTTCTTCAATATTTTGAGGAGTATCTCTGTCTGTTTACATTAAACAAAATATTTTTCAAACTAGTTCATCAAATAAAAATTAAGCTCACATTTTACATTAGGAAAGTTTTAAATATATCAATAGATCATAATATTTATATTTACATACCTGCTTCAATTTCTGCTCGAGGTTGATTTTCTTTTTCAATATTTTGAGGAATATCTCTATCTGTTTACATCAAACAAAATATTTTTCAAACTAGTGCATCAAATAAAAATTAAGCTTCACATTTTACATTAGGAAAATTTTAAATATATATCAATAGATCATAATATTTACATTTACATACCTGCTTCAATATCTGCTTGAGGTTGATTTTCCTCTTCAATATTTGAGAGGGCTTCTAACTTTCTTTTGTGATATTGTCTCATCTCTTCTCTACGTTCTTCAGGATCTCTTTTTCGATCAAATTTTCTCGTACAATTTCTTCGATTTCCCATGATAATAGGGTATGACGTTAAAAAAATTTCCTTCAAAAAATTAGACAATAACTCAATTACAAAAAATATCACAAAAGATTTAATTTAAAAAAAATCAGTGTAAATTTTTTGTAAAAAATATGTACTCCAATCCAAAACACACTTTAAAAAATTTGAGAGAAAAATGTCTTATAAAAATGAAAAGAAGCTTAAAAGATTTACTTTAACACAAAACACGTACATACCTCCAAGAAAAATCACGCCGCCTCTAAGAAATGTCCTCCAAAAAATTTCTTTAAACTCAAAATTGTAAAATCAATTTGCTTTCAAGAAATGCTCTTAAACCCAAACTTTGAAGAAAAGTTTTTGAACAAAGAAGTTCAAAAGATTTACTTCAACACAAAACATGTACATACCTTCAAGAAAAATCACGCCGCCTCCAAAAAATGTCCTCCAAAAAAATTCCTTAAACCCAAACCAAGAAGAAAAGTTTTTGAACCCAAGTCTTTGTAAAATGAGATGAAGTGCGAAATGTGCGAAAATTGTGAATCATTTCGCGCCAATTTATATTGACGCGAATTGTGTTTTTAGTGGGGGCTCCAAAAATTTCTCCGGCCGACGGAGAGTTACACAATAGTTCGGCCGAACTCTTCATAAAGAGTTCGGCCGAACTATTATGACGTTAGATTTAACGAGTTTGAAACGGAAAACATAGTTCGGCCGAACTTGTATTCAAAGTTCGGCCGAACTAACGCGTCACCATTACGCAAAAACCAGGCTCTGAAAACGGTTCTGCAACTTTGGACTGATTAAACTCCATGAAAGGTTGTTAATTAACTGTCGGAACTAAGACAAGCATTTTCAGAATTGAATCTACTTTAAGGAAATATAACTTTTATGGAATTTCGTAAACTTTTATTAATTTTAATTATTTTTCTAAAAAAATGGGTGCGAACAATTTCTAAGGGTCATTGTGATTCAGTAAAATTGTGAATCATTTCGCGGCAATTTATATTGACGCGAACTGTGTTTTAGTAGGGGGCTCCGCAAAACTTTCCGACCGACGGAGAGTTATACAATAGTTATTAAGACGTTAGATTTAACGAGTCTTAAGCGGAAAACATAGTTCGGCCGAACATTACTAAAAGTTCGGCCGAACTAACACGTCATCAATTACGCAAAA